>ML823923.1:43523-55585 GCA_009831015.1 Picea engelmannii
TCAAGAAAACGATTACATTTATAGCTTGATACACAAGCAACGGTTTCCTATAATAGTGGATCTGATAACAGCTGTAGAGGACACGGAGGAGCCTCTATTATAACTAATTCTATTATTAGCATTTCTTCATTAATATCTAACAATTCCAAGTCTTTCCTTAATCGCATGAAGAATGCGCTAATCGGATTGTCATTCTCTCTTCACATGCATATAAATAAGTTGTCATTTGTTAGGTCTTCACGGTGTAATGTCTTTTTCCTCCTCCTTATACATAGAATTGAGTAATGTTTATAACCAGATAGGTGCAGTGATATTAATATGTTCGTTCTTCATTGTTCTCGTGATTTTTTCTTTTTTACAAAATGTATTCTTTTTACAAAATCTATTGGTTATAAATAGGTTGTCACTTGTTATGTCTTCACGATGTAGTGTATTTTTTCTCCTTCTTATACATATAATTGAGTAATCTTTAGAATATTTTAATGGAGATTTAGTACGAATTATGAACCTAATTTAATATTATGATACAACCTTGAATAACGCATTCCAAAAGACTAGATAATAAATACATAACTTCCCATAATGAGAACAAAAGATCAATCATCATTCCGGTGTAACTAATATTTGTACTCATTCATTTTATGGTAAATATTGATGGTTTACTTGTTCACAAAAGTTTTATTGTTACATTAAAACAAACACTTATAGGAAATGGAATTGTATGCAAAGAGAATTGATTTTGTATTTTATATATGAATTGGTTTTTTATTTCATGGTATCTATATATATATATATATATATAAATTAATGAATGAGATTAACATATCTCTTAAAAATCACATATTTTATTTGGAGGGTCAAGAAACTAGTTAAAATAGTCTTTAAACAATTTCTTATAAACATAAATGGGAAGGTACCGGCAGAAGAAAACATTTACATTTCCACTTAACTTGTGTACCGATGAAATTTCATTCCAACGTTCTATTCAATCCTTCTCCTCCACCTTTCCGACTTCATTAGTGATACGTTGTTTGATGTATAGTACGAGTGATGGGATCAAGGCCCTTGTCACTCATTGAACGAGACAATCTCGTCTTGTTTCCCAAACCTTCTCTTGCGGGTTGAACGTCTGGGTAATAACTATGAGCAATAAAGAAATGGTTGTGACGGTTCCGATCTATGGGCGAAGTCTACCTCTCAAGAGCATACTTAAAGTATAACTTTGTATTGGAGGAGTCAAAATATGTCAAGAGAGTCCTTTGAACTCAGTATTTCTCGGTAAGGAGTTCCACCCTGCATAACAAATTTTAGAGTGCAATTTCTTCTTTGCTTTTATATAATATTTTTTTTGTATACATTTCTAAAATCTGGTGCAAATTTCTTTTTTTTTATTAATAAAAATCTTAAAAAAAGCACGCTCTAGAAGTTCTATCATAGAGAAAGAGTAATGACTCCATAATTTCCTATCGTAATTTCAATATGTAGTATATTTCTTCTATCTGTCGGATGAATGATCGAATATCAGGGTTAAAGGGGTAACTTAACTTTTCTATAAGAATTATCTCGCCTCTCTAGAAAATAATGGGTAGAATACAATGATGATGCACTTCAATGTGACAAGGGGTCTGCGTCACGGTAAAAAAATTCTAATTGATCATTGAATCTTGCTTCTAATATATTATTTCAATTTTATCATCATCATATTCATATTAAACTGAACTAAAACAAGTGAAAGTCAAATATGTTAGTAGATCAATAACATGTGAAAATGATACATGTCCAACAGTCAACATAAGTCAAAATTATACATTATGTACAAATGATATAAAAAAAAGGATAAATTATGTAATACAAAATGATACAGATCAATATGATATGTTATGTCCAAATGATAATAGTATATCAAAAATGATCCATGATGTAGTCTATATGATCATGAATGTCACTAGATGCTACCAACAACTGCCTCATCATCATCATCACCATCGTAACCATGATCATGATCATCTTCTGCATTGACATCGACCTCGTTGTCATATGTATCTATGTCATCATGAGCATCATCTTCCATATCAACATTGGACCCAACGTCATCTGAATCTATTTGATGAGGATGATCCAAATCTTTTGGAAGATCCTTGTTTTGCAAAAAAAAACATTTAGAATGAAAATTTAATATTTATTTCATGCAATAATTAATTTATATTTTATATATCTAATATTACAACATATGAAATGAAACGATAATCATATTACATCATATCAAAGTGCACATATGATAATAAAATTTCAAATAATGTACAACTAAGATGTCACCCCAATGATATAAAAATTTCAACAATTCTAATAAATGTTAGTAAAGATCATAAAAAAAAATTTGTTATACAATTTAAATATCAATTGTAATTTCTATTACATAAGATTAAGTACAAACCCTCTCCATTTTGTGCTATATATGATTATGCTTGCCTTGAATATATTTTGAGAGTTAACTAGTCTATATGTCTTCTTCTCTTATATTTCAGAAATGAATACGTATTCATTACGTCTAGGAACAATTCCACATAGAAGTATTCCCTAGCCATTACTTTTCCCATGAGTTTTGGCCACTTTTGAATATTGCCACTGTTTAGACTCATGCAACAAGTGGCATGGCACTAGTTATAGTGCCTAAAAGGACATCATGGCTCTAGTTGCCAGTGTCTAACCAGCGTCACCCCCTCAAATTTTGTTTTTTTAGGAGTTTTTCTTGGTTTTTCTTTCTCATATATGTAGATATGGGGAATCCTTGGTCCCTAAAGTCCTCAGGAACACATAATACTCCTGAATCAGTTGTGTGTACGTTTCATTTCATTTTTCATACAAATAATTGTTTAAAATAGAGCTTGGTTGGCTTATCTGTCAGTAGCGTCTCAAAGTCTAATGAAATATCCTTGCCATGCTTTTCCATGCCTTATCTTTCCTTTCCATGACATGCCATGCCTTGTCTTTCCTTGCCATGATTTATCATGCATTTTTGTTCCTTTCCATGCCTTTCCTTGCAATGCCTTGCCTTTCCTTTACATTCCTTATCTTTCATTTCCATGCCATTACATGCCTTTTCTTTCCTTGCCATGATTTTCCATGGGTTATCATGCCTTTCCATGCCTTTCCTTGCATTTCCTTCCCTTTTCATGCCTTGGCTTTCCCTGACATTCCTTTCCATGCCTTGCCTTGATATGCCTTGTCATGCCTTGCCTTGCATTTCCTTTCCTTCCCATCCCATGCCATGCCTTACCTTGCCTTTTCATGTCATGCCATGCCTTTCATTTCCTTTCCTTGACATGCATTTCCTTGACATTCCTTTTCATTTTGTTCATTTCCTTATCTTCCCTTCCCTTGTATTGCATTGCCTTTCCTTGCCATGCCATGTCATGTCATTCCTTGACATGACATTCCATGCCATGCCATGCCTTGCCTTGCCATGTCATGCCTCGCCTTCCCTTGACATGTTATGCCCTACCTATGCCTTTCCTTTCCTTGACATGCCTTCCATTGCTTTGGCATGTCATGCCTTGCCTTGACATGTCATGCCTTGTCTTTCCTTTCCATGTTTTTCCTTGACATGTTATGCCCTGCCTTGCCTTGAAATTCCATGCCTTTCCTTCACATGTCATGTATTTCTTTGTATTTCCATGCCTTTTATTGTATTTCAATGCCTTTTATTGTATTTACATGCCATTCTATGCCTTGTCTTTCCTTGCCATGATTCTACTCGATTGAAGGCCAATGAGATGAAATTTGAAGGCACCAAAACAACAAAATGGATAACATAATACTCCCATAAGTGGAAACATAAATCATCCAACACCCCCTTGACCTTGGGCATGGTATAAACATCCCATGGCGTCAAGGGAACCATTTAATTTCCACCATACTTGCACCATAGATAATATTTAAAAATATGCTCATGTAACTAAGGTTGAGCCGTACTAGGAAAGTAATAGGACACATAATAAACATGAGAAAATTGAATAATATGACCAACAATAGTCAACTTTCCTACAAATGAAAGGTATTTATGATGCACGATGAGATGGTATCAAAGGCTAATAGATAATATTTTGAGACAAAGTGTTAAGTGATAATGAAGTTTCTTCTTGGACCATTAATAGTATTCCTATGTTAAAATTTATTCCTATCCAAGTTAGGAGGAAACAATGTTACATTTAGAGTTTTCATTTTTAAGGTGTTATTGAACTTTCAAATGAACAAATAATAAGACATATTCCCTTGAAATACACACTAATCTATTAACATAATTTATAATAGTTGGCTTGGCCCCAATATACTTGAGATCCTCTAGCAAATTATTCTTCAATATACCACCTCGTAATTAGACATTTGGATGATCCCATTGTGCATTGTAGTTAAATTTTGATCAGGAAGTATCACTTTATAATTCCAAGGTGCATGGTATGTTGCTTATGTGTCCTACCAAAAAAGTTTGATTTTTAGATAAAACAAGAGGTGAATCACCCCAAAGCTATTTTTTGGGATGTAGTTGAAAGGTTTCAATTTTGTCGTTGAGAGTAAAAGTGTTATCTTATTATTAAGGTGAATAAATGTTACAATAAAAACAAAAACTTGGATAGTTGTAGAAGGTCTCATGCTCTCATGGGAAGTCCTATAATTCTTTCTTTCAAGAAAATGACATTTGATAGTTATGTGAATGTTTCATTTATGGTACTTACGAGTAAAATCATGAATATGGGTAACACTTTTGCTTGTTTTATGACAAAAAAAACTGTATTTTCACAAGTTCTTCAACTTCCGGCATACAAAAGTATTTTTTTTATTTAGAATTTCATTTTACAGTAAAAACAAAACTTGTGAAGAATTTTGTTATCTTTCCAATGACTATTTTTCAATTTTTTTTTATCAAGATTTGATATGTCAATTTGATAATTGTTTAACAATATGTTCCTTAAACATGAAAGGAATGATAATGAGTTATTTTTTTCCACAACAATGTATCTATTATTAAACTTAGGTTTTTAAGAAATGAGATATACTACAACAATCTACAGAGACTCTATTTTATTATGACTATAATTTTGAATCTAACGGATGAATATTATAATTTCTAGAATTATTTGAAGTTGACCAAGATGAAAACATTGCATATTTTAAACACGTGTTTTTCTACACCTTGTATCTATCTTAATTTTTACTTAAAAGTAAAATCTAAAAATACCCTTTTGAAGAGAACAGTTTAAGGATTATGAATATAAATTTTTCATAATTTTCCACAGTGTATTTTTAGAGACATGGATTTTTCATTTCATCGAATCATAATCTCATCTAAAAAATTATGCAGTGATTTTTTTATAAAATTAAATAAAATTAGAAAAAAACAATGAAAATGAAAACAAGTTATACCCAATGAAAGTAAATTCAATTTTAAAAATGTTTTTTTTTTTGTTTGTTAATGTGGTCGAACCTGTTGGCATCGAGATTAACCTGTGGCTTGAGAAACCACGACTCAGGGCCATCTAAGCCGTCAAAATCACCTGGGGATCGCACCCGGCCTGAGCCACACCAACCCTTAACATGGTTGGACTTTTTGTCCCCGCAGGTTTCGAACCGGTGACTTTTCAACACGGAGTAGCTTAACAACAAACTCCGTCACCGACTGTCCTACACCTCGGGGACTTCAATTTTAGAAATGTTGGTATCAATTTTGAAACTAAATTCTCAGTATTTGTAGGAGTTCGCTACCTCCAAAGATGAAATAAGATAGAGAGAATTTTCAGTTTCCTATAAACAGTCCCATTTTCAGGTTCTCAGCCGAAATATTCTTTCTGTCGAAACCTAGTTTTTAACAGAATCCTTTAAAAATAAACGTTTCTGCCGAAATATGCTTACCACGGGAAAATAATTCATTGGAAAAACATTGTACACAAATTTCGAGGGTGCCGTTAAATTTGACGTGCAAATTTTCGGCTGAAAAAGGTTTCGGTCGAAAAAATTCCTAACAACATTGTTTCGGCCGAAAAATTGCCACTAGAAATTTTGGAGACTCGATTTTCACAAAAGTGTTACCCAACTTCATGATTTTACCCAAACACCACTTGTTTTATTTAGGGTAAGGATGTTAATTTGTGTTACCATGATCAAGTGATTGTGAACTTGTTACGCAAGAAGAAGAAGACCCATGAAACATTCAATGCAAGGATTGAAGTACATAAGATCAAATAAAAAGTTTGTCTTCAATAGTTTTGGTTGAGGTTTCTATTATTTCAATTTGAGTTATACTATTGAGGTAGGTTTTGTTTTCTTAGGAAGTCTCTAATTCTCCTATGTTCAACCTCTAAATTTTGAATTGAACGAATCTAGAGTTTTTTCAATTTGAGAGGTTTTTTGAGGTAATTATATCATGTTGGACATGACTTTCTCACATATCCTACATGTTGTGTTAGGTTGGATTTCAACTTGGAAAGTGAATATATTAAGGTCGGTGATGATTTGTCTAGGAAAACGTAATATGGATTTGATGTCTACTTGTATTTAAGGAAAGGGAAAAGTTGTATGATACTCTTGGCTAAGACAAACAAATCACATCAAGGGGTGGGAAAAGTTGTATGAATCTTACTTTGCAACTTCTGTAAAAAATATCACACATGAAAACTAGTGACAACCCAACTCTAAAGGGAATCCTCAAACATTATGCAATAGACTTAGGACTATTATAATACCAAGCACTAAGAATCCAATAGGAAACGATATCCAAAACTGCTAAGAAAATGAAATTTTTATAAGGATTGAGTATGTGATAAAGAAAAATGTCTCTAGAAAAGTGAGGGCCCAATCAATATATTTTTTATCCACTCAACGAGAAAAGAGAGTCGTCTGCAAAGTGGTTGTTAACCATATTGGAACCATGTAGAATAAGAATACCATGAATTTGACTAGAAATATAGGTAGCCTCTAATAAATAACCTATAGCATATACATTCAATACATGAAAATAAGGGGCCAAAGGAAATTCCTCACAAATACAATGATGCAATTTAATCTAATGAGACAAGATCCTGTTAACTGAAAGAAAAGTAGAAGCATTGGTGAACAAAGTATTCATCATGGTAACACATCAAGGGATAAACCCCAAAGAAATCAACATCTCATAAACAAAACACCATGCCATTATTTCTCGTGTGTTGACATGGATTTCCTTTCCATGCCATGCCTTTTTGTCACAATCCATCTCACGAATCCATCTATTTCCATATGTCACAATTTGTTCATAACCTTTCTACTAAACTGTCCATAATGTTGACCCATCTATCACTATACCATTCTGAAGACTTCTCTTGAATATACTACAACTGGTCATCACATGTTCCTGTTGATCAAACATAATCAAATATGTCCACTGATATAATATATATTCTCACAAACCTCTTCATGTGTGGAACAAATTGTACTGAAGACATCCATGCATGAACACATAATTGTAATATAATCCTAAACTTCTTCTTGCCAGCTGATACTTGTGTGGGAACAAAAATTCTTAATCAATCAATCTGTTACTCTGTACTTATGCTATCTAACTGCTCTAAATCTATCTTTGAAAACACTTCATACTACTCAAAAGATGGTTCTCTGATATGTAGTGTCTACTGCATGGACTCCCCCTATTCAACATGCACTACAATTCTTTGAAGTACAATCTATTGAACCTTTTCTTTATTCACCTGCTGTAACGACCCCTTTGTTACGACTACAAGCGAAGCAGAAGTGCAATTTATTTTTTTGTTTTTAGGAAAGAAGGCGTCGATGATAACAGTTAACCACACCACTAACAATGAACGCAAGAATGCAGTCCAGGCAAAAGGAAGCTATGAAACCATGCAATGGCACAAGGGAAATTGGGCGAAACATGCGTAGAACAACAAGGCATAATGACTACCCACCCGACGCAACAAGGCACACCTAGAATCTAAGGGATAACACACCCCTCTCGACACAACAACCAAGGATGAAAAGACTAGAACCTCAAGGCGTGCAAACCTAACACGTGAAGGTGTTCTAACCATTTTCCTAAAGCTACTTACAACGCTCTTCAACACTTGCCTAGAACGCATCGACTCCAACCAAGTTCTCGATTGCTGCTACCCAATAGGGCACGCCATGATCCCCTCATCAAGAATCATGCCGTCCCCAGGTGAAAAATGTGTCAATAACTTTGGTAAAACACATCTTATTTGGACCAAGGTCTCTAAATAAATCCGACGTGCTAGGATGAAACAACGGACAAGGAAACTACACCCACACCCCAAGCAGCGGGTTGACAAGACACAGGATGATGTCAACAAGAAAACACAAGTTGTTACATGACCGCGCAACAACCCAACCCATTCATCTAGTCTGATGTGGATAATTACAAATTTAAACTTATCATTAAATGCACTCTAACTCAGCAAGTGTAACTTACCTTTAGTTAAGACTTAGCAAACTCATTTAATCATTAAGTTCCAATTAATTTGGGGCAATTCTAAATTAATCCCAACTTACACTTACTAGCAAAGACATCATATGACAACCTTAACTATTTCAAGGCGGAATGCTACAATGAAACGCTTATCAACACCTTAATTTACATCTTGTTGTCTATCTATACTAGTCACCCCCAATGACAGTTGTCTATGAAAATTAAAAAGACTCTACTAATAAGTGACATTGCCATTAAAGCCATATTCAATCAATGAAAAACTAATGCCATAACCATATAATTAGATTTATTGTCGTATGCATTTAATAATGTTTACTGCCTTCAATATTAAATGAGAATTTACTGTGAGATGCACTTAATAAGATTTACTGCCTTAAATATTAAATGAGATTTACTGCCAATGCACTTAATAAGATTTAATGCCTTAAATATTAAATGAGAATTTACTGCCAGATGCACTTAATAAGTTTTACTGCCTTAAATATTAAATGAGAATTTACTTCCAGATGCACTTAATAAGATTTACTGCCTTAAATATTAAATGAGATTTACTGCCAATGCACTTAATAAGATTTACTGCCTTAAATATTAAATGAGAATTTATTGCTAGATAAAAGTAAAAATCAGAGGTAAAAGTAAAATCACTAAGTCAATAATAGTATTTGATATCATTTAGAGATGCGATAGGTAGAATTGAGATAGGATATAAAGGAATCACCTCGTTGTCAATAAAAAATTAGGCAAATGCAGTACAACCACACCAGAAGGGATTTGCATGGATGTCATCACTTAAAAGGCAAAATCGCTGGGCAAAACGTACCAGAATAAAAACTACATTGTTATCATTTAACCTATGAGAAAAAATCGTCGTGCAAACATGCCAGAAGGAAATTTTACATTTCCATCATTCATATATAATCATAATCGTTGTGCAACATGCCAGAAGGGAATTTTACATTGCCATCATTCATATATAAGCATAATCATTGTGCAACATGACAGAAGGGAATTTTACATTGCCATGATTCATATATAAGCATAATCGTTGTGCAACATGCCAGAAGGGAATTTACATTGTTGTCATTCGATACATGAGAAAAATCGTTGTGCAAACATACCATAAGGAATTTGCATTTGCTATCATTTATATAAAAGCAAAATCACAGTCCAAAGCGTGGTCATACCAGCAACAAACACAATCTATTATCTAAAGCAAAATTCGTGGTCCAATCAACAACAAAACTAAATCAACAAATGAGGGAAAAACGTGTCCCTTCAATAGCACTCACAGTCAACCATATGCGCTACACATTAAAGGGGCAAACATCATTACACAAGTTAAAAATTTATGGTAGTTATTAGGAGTTACTCCAATCGCTGAAATAAGGTATCTTTGTGGTAATTTACTGGGGAAGGTGCTGTAAATTATGGAATAAAACGTTGGTCTATTGGTCAAAAGCACAGGTAGGATAAACGATCTGGGGGAGAATTCGTGGTTATTTACATCAAACTCAGTCACATTTAATAGGCAAAACGTGGCCATTTAAACAACAATTTCGGTCTCATTTTAAAAGAAAAATCGTGGGCATTTAAACAACAATCTCAGTCTTATTTTAAAATCACAATCGTGGGCATTTAAACAACAATCGCAGTCTCATTTTAAAAGTAAAAATGTGGGCATTTCAACAACAATCTCTGTCAACGTTTAAAAGCAAAAACATGGGCACTTCAATGACAATCTCAGACACATTTTAAATGGAAAAATCACGGTTTCCCTTTTTCACTGCCCGGATGCCAAATGCAAATGCATACAAGAAAGACCAAAATGCCCTTCCCTTACCAGGATACCAATTATAAAAATGTAGACAGGGAAATGATTTCGTTTTTCCATTGCCAGGATACCAATACAACGCAGATATGAATAACACAAAAACGTTTTTCCATTTCCAGGATACCAAATATTAAAATGAAGAAAGGGAATCAAATCGTTTTTCCGTTGCCAGAATACCAATACAACGCAAACAGGAATAACAAATAAAAAGAGTTTTCCATTTCCAGGTTACCAATAAAAATGCAGACATGAAATCAAATCTTTTTTCCATTTCCAGAATACCAATACAACGTAGACAACAGTAAGAGAAACACAAGGATCCAATGGGAAAAGTCATTGAAATGATCGCAGGGATTCTATCAGTCAAGGCGCATAGAAAAACCAACAAGGACGCAAGATAATCCATATGCCGAGGTCTTTGCTAGATGACACAATTCAAACAATCAACCAAGGACAATAACGGAGGTAGATAGCTGACATGAACATCCTTCTCTCATCAACCACGCACAAAAAAATAGGGCATTGAGATCCATAGGTCTATTAATGCCGAAGCGATGACCGTAGATTTGGCTCCTGGTCGAATGCTCAGGCGAGGAATGATGAGCTAGGGATGAAAGGAAAAAACAACCACAATCTTCACAAATAAATACACCACCAGGCGGTCAAGACATGCTGTGAATCGAAGGCCATGGGATTCAATCAATCATAGAGCTATAGGCTATGGAAAAAATTCAGTCATCAACTAGAACGCTAAGACAATCAATTTACTTACACAATTAAACATGCAAATCCAAAGCATAAATCCTACTACAATCTACCATACAAAAATAAAGAAAGCGTACTGTTGCCTGATCACCCGCTCTGAGTTGATGTCTCGCGCGCTCTGTGAAACTCCCGCTTGTCGACCAACGAGACTTCATTGGTACCTCCCAGCCAATGCTAGGGGTACTCTTCTTTCCCCTTAGCCCCCTGAGCTGTAAAGGGGCCACACACACTAACCAGAGAATCAACTAGCACCCAGCTCGGCTCGCAATGATGAGCTATCACTCCTCACCGAGCTAGGTATCCCAACTCCCACAAGCTAAGTCAGTCAAGTATAGATTTCTGCAGCGTAACATTATGCAAAACATAAGAAGTTCTATCATCATTTTCCTCCCTCCATTATATAGAGTTTCGAAGTCCCTTACTTTCCCAAATCCCATTTAATTCAATGTTTAATAAATTAATTCATAAAAATTCCTCCCCGTACATGTGTCACCCATCCCCCTCATTCCTCCAAAAATTAATTTCTTTAATTAATTAATTACCCTTTATTCCCTCACCCACCTAGAGTCACTCCTAGAATCGCTCCTAGGTGTCCCCAAATTCCCTTACAGGTTCTAATGACTTTCCACATTATTAATTTTCTAGTTCAGTTTAAATTAGAAAGTTCTTAAATGCTAGATACCTTACTAAGTTTGACTTTCTACTTTTCCCCTTGTGTTTCCATTTTCTTTTTATGTTTCTCTCTTTTCCTAGTTTCCTAATTATTTTAGATTTCCCTCTTTCCCCTTTTCATTTAGAACTCAATTTGGCAGGTGTAAAAATTAACTTTTTCCCTTTTTCCTTTTTAATTAATAAACTTTAACTTATCATAATATAATAAAAAAACTATTTCCCCCCCTTTTTAAATTTTTATCCCAACAGATTTTTATGAATCAATTAAATTTCTTACTCCCTTCTTGTTACAAAATTAAT
>ML823923.1:55724-71347 GCA_009831015.1 Picea engelmannii
TTTTCCACCAGTATAATTTAGACCTAGACTTTAATTTTCATGTTGGGCGGCAATTTATTAGGGAAATTGTTTTAAAATTTTCTTATCACGGTACGCGTCCTAAGGCCATCTAGGTTCATTCATTTATCATTAACAATGCGACGTTCCCTTCAGAATGCACTAGGTTCTCCAAGGGTGCCACTCGTCTCATATGTTTCCCTTGCGCGATGTGCCCTTCAGGACGCACTACATGCTCCAAGGGTGCCACTCGCCTCTGACTGACTTGGTAGACATCAAAAACCCCTAGAGTCAATACTCCGCTAGGTGAAATTTTGGGAGACTAAGGGCCTCTATGGAATAAGGCCCCCGCCTTATTGCGCGCCCCTTAGAATCATCGTGAGTGACTGTCGCAGTCTGCTCTCACGACATCATGGGTCCTCTCGAGCTAGTTAAATGTTAACCTACATATCAAGCCACGACGACAGTGCTAGTAGGCTATGGCAGGGCTGTTGTCCACACCTCTTCCTCAACATCTCTGGTAGTTGTGCGTGATCCCTCTACTCCACCTGTGAGTCTGGTCGACAAGCTATCATCAGCCTGCATCATCAACGAATCATGTCAGCAATATATCCATAATCATATCATCTAATCAGATGCACTAATATCACATATAAAACAATCAAACCCTAATGGTTCACTCCTCGACTCGATATGGAGTCCAAGGGGTTCCATCGATGCCTCTACATCCTTGAGGTCCAAAATCATACACACTCATTAAAACCGAATCAATAACACCTATCTATGTGAATGTAGTAAGACAACATGTCATCGACCCATAACGCCTCATAGTCAAAATAAATGTTTTAATAACATAATTATTCAGATCACTTGCGAGAAAGTGTCCTCAAAGAATAAGTTCGTTCAGTGTGCAAGAGAGGGATGTTACACCTGCTCTTCTTTTCTTTCTTGGACTACTGCAAATCATGTGATCTCTAGAACCTAGTCTTTATTCATATGTTCTTCTTATTTTTCATTTCTTCTCCAAATCTTCCTATATCTGACATCTTTCTTTTTCCCTGTAGATTTGTCTCCATCTCGTACTATTGCCAATATTGAGAGTATGACTTATGGGTTTCCTTCATTCATCTGATCTTCCCTTTCCTATTATTCTTTTCTTTTACAAACCTTCTTATATCTGATATCAGTTTTCAAAGAAGTATTCATCATGCTTCTACAACCAGGAGCTATGTGTCCATAGTTATGGCATTTGTAACATTCAATGTTATGTGGGGCCACATAAACATTTCTTGCTTGAACATTTCTTATATATTCCCTAGAATCTGCAATATTATGTCCAAATTTAGTACAAAAAAAACTATGACCATAAAAGAAATTTACATACGTGGGAGTGAATGATCTTCTTTCTGGTGTATTCCTTCTGAATTCTTGCCTTGGATGATCATGATCATGATTTAGGATTCTTTGTGGCTTGAACATGGAGGATATTCTTTTGTAGTCTTCTTCTTGAGTCTTTTGCACTTATGGAGTTCTTCTTTAAGGGCTTGCATTGTTCCTTCTTTATTGAACCTTTAATGGATTTTGTATAAGTCTTTGGCTTCTCTTCATTTTTCCTTTTTGGAAACCTGGAGGGATTCTCTTCAACTGATGATGTGGATGTTTCTTTCTCTTCAACATTGATGTTGAGCTTGACAACTTTTGTAATACCTCTAGGGCGAAACCCAACTATAAATGTAAATGCAAATGTACTTAATTTGGTGAGTTGTTTAACATCATTTTTGTATGCACCTTCCATGGTATAGTGCGCACATGTAGTGCACACTAAAATGATGAAGTGTGCACATTCTAGGATACCACGTGCAGCAAACTTAAGTGCGCATGATTTTGAGGTCGGGAGCCTTTGTATATATGTTGTGTTTTATAGGCTGGTGATTTAGTTATTATAAATTAGGAGGCTTATGTGTGGAATTAGGCCAGAGAGCCTAGATGTTAAAGGCCAATGCGCCTAATTTTTATATTTTCTTATAATTAATATAATACATCGCTGTGTGTAAATCGACCACAATAAAAGAGTATGGGGGACTAAACTCCATTAGTTATGGAAAGGGGGGGCTAAAAGTTAAGGAAAATGGCTAATCTAGGGAGCTTAAGCCGAAAAGGAATATTATATTAATATTCCTTAAAGTATAAAGTATGGATAATTATTTTATCCTAAGTTCTAAGGATGAAGACAAGTGGGGCAAAGTAGCTCCCAACATGACAAGTGTCAAATTGGGAACATGCATACATATGGCTTGGACTTAGTGCATTTGTGGGGAATTCATTCATTCCATCATTATTAACTCACTCAATTAGTTGTCCTTTGTACCTTTATGTTACTATCATTTTACTTGTACCCATACCGATACCCATACATGTACCTGGTTAACTTGGGAGATGGATTGAAGAAGCAGGTTGTCAGCCCTGTGGGATACAAAAGAGGCGGGTTGTTAGGCCCGTGAGCAATTTCTCTCTAGGTGAGATAATTGTTTGGAATTGATAACCGAAGGTGATAAACTACAGCTACAGGGCTCTGAGAATTCTTGTCTAACCTGTTGCTAAAGCCCAAAAAGGAAGTGGGGTAGTTAGAGGATTGTTGAGCAGAGAAAGGGCGCACTTCCTAGAGTGCGGAAAGCATGTGGGGAATGAGGGACTGTAAGCTGTTAGTTTGAGTAGGGACCTATGACAGAGTATTTCCTATTGTCAGAGATACATCGGCCTGCTTAGGAATCCCCTTACCAAGGTGTAGTTTAGTCCCATCTTGGGGGTGACCCATTGTTGAGAGTGATGAGCAGCGTGGTCTAAATCTGGGAGGTTTGTGGAAGGTTTGCACGCAGTTGGTGATATTTTTACCAAGATAAGTGTTAATTGTGTGTTAAATTACATGTTGCATTATTATTTATGCATTTATTTTTATGGGTTTTTCCTGTGTGTGTTGCATCTGTATTTTTAATAATTATTCTGCATGATTCTGTGCATTTACAAATATATTTTTCTATTTTAAGTTTTATATATAAAGTTCCACAAGAGTTTTTGTGTGTATATTTTTTAATTGGTATAGAGTTCAGATTTTTTTTTGTGGCATAGCTCAGTTGGATGTTGGGGATGTTACAACATGGTATCAGAGCTTCAGTTTTCAACATTGAGCCTGGATGGGTCGAGCAAGTTGAATTGAAGAGAAATTTCATAGAGGATTGATTTCGAAGTGGCCAAATTTCAAGTTATTGAGTGTCCATGGTAAATATTAGAAGCAATTGCATGGAATTAGGAAAAAGCACCAATTTATGTTGTTAAATTCATGGGAAAATTGAGAAATTTGGCCAAGTGGCGAGGTATTCTTGATTTAATATATGTTCTAGCAAATTCAGACCTGGAATTAGTTGAATTTGAAGTTACAGGGAATCCATGACATATGGAGCGAGATTAGTTGATTAAAATTCTCAATTCGTGAATTGAGTTTGGGAAAAATTCATACCAAGGATGTCAACCAACAACAATTTGTTATTGCAAAGGTTAAATTGGTGTTATCGGGGTGAAATTAAACAAATTTTATAGTTGCAGAATGTCTATGGTAAAAGTTGGGAAATAGTTAGGCAAAATCCCCAATTTTTGCAGTGGAATTCACGAGGAATTGATGCACATAAAAATGAATATGTGCAGGTGGGTGCAGTAAAAATGCATGATGCGCAGTGAAAAGATTGTGATATGCGGAAAAATATTGGCATGCGGGTATGCACGCTAAAATTTGGTGTTGCACAGTGCAGAGTGGAATTGCGCGGAAAAATATTGGTGTGTAGGTGCGCACGTTAAAATTTGGCGTTGCACGGAAAAATATCGGCGTTTGGGTGCGTGAGCTAAAATTTGGCGATGTGCGGTGCAAAGTGAGATTGCGTGGAAAATATTGGCGTGAGGGTGTGTGCACTTAAAATTTAGTACTGCGCAATGCAGAGTACCATTGCGCGGAAAATATTGGCGTGCAGGTGTGCGCACGTAAAATTTGGTACTACGCAGTGCAGGGTGGCAATCCGCGAAAAATATTGGCGAGAGAATTCGCACACTTAATTTTGGCGCTGCTCGATGCAGAGTAGTAATGCATGGAAAATTGTGGTGCACGGGTGTGTGCACTAAATTTAGCATTGTGCGGTGCAGATTGAGTGTTCCATGCATAATACTAGCGCGCATGGTGTGCACATGCATAATAATGGCACACGTGGTGTGCATAGTATTTCCAGAGCGCAAATAAATTTTGTTGGTGCGTGCGTAATGTGGGTATATGCTGTCGCACGACAGTTAGTTAATGGTGCACACAGAGTACTGGTGCACGGTGGGGTATACTAAAATTTGGCATGGTGAAATGCGTAGAGTAAAATGTGAACGGAATATTAACGGGTGACACTAAATTTTCGCACAACAAGTATTAGTGCATGAACCAAAATTGTGCATGAGACACAAAAGTAGTGCACACCAGTTATTGGCACGACAAAGAAGTGATCCACATTGGTTATAGGTGCGCGGAGCATGCGCTACCTTTTGGTGTTGTTGTGCATGCTAAATATGGGTTTACAGGTTCAAATTTTTGTGCGCGAAGTCATTTGGATGGTGTAGAACAACAAAAAACCAGTGAATTTCTGTGACATTTTATATTGTTTGAAAGTCATCTTTTTGCAGCGCAATTTTGAGGCCCTAAACATCATATTTAGCTACTAAAAAACCTCGAGAGCAGAGTATACCAAGGTATAGTCTATTTATATAGATCAAATAAAAGATCTCAGAGAAATCTTTCTAATGGTGTAAGTCGTTCGTCAAATGGAGCTTTTATGACGAAGTTACAGGACAAACAGTGGAGGGTAAATTTTAAGATTCAACTAACTTCGAAGGGACATAGATTTCTTCTCTGGAATCATATTGAGGCACAAGAGCAATCTATGGAAATATATTGAACCATATAAGGCATTCCTAGAGCTGAATTAAATTTTTGGGCATGTTAAAATTGTTTAAGATTGCAAATAATGTACTTGTAGCATTCCGAAACAAAAACACGAATTGGCCTAGAACTTCAATAGGCGATAACTAGCATCGTAGAACCCAAAAAAAGGTGAAACGTGGAAAGAATGTACAAAATATGTATATGAAGAAACCCAATTGAGATCCTACTAAAACTCCAATGGAGTAGGTGCAAAAAATCATAATTACAACACATATTTGCACCAGGTTGAAGAGTGAATAGAAAAATTAATGGACAATTTTCAAATAACCATAACATTATGCTCAAGACTCAAAATTGAGCATGGAAGCAGGAATTGGAAAGGTCTTAGACAATAGAATAGAATTATTCACTTAGAAAATTGATTTGGGCAATAAATTTTTTAGGATATCAGAAGAAATAATTATGGTATATTATTGAACCAGAATGGTTCATAGTTTTCATTAAACTAATGAGTCAGTTAACCTGACAAAGTTTTATTCGCTGCACATTTTGCAGAGTTAACAAGAACTAGACCAGATCAGGATCAACATAGAGTGCAGAGGAATGTAATATGCGCATGGGACTTACAACCAAGAAGATCAGATCATAGGGATGGATGTCCATTTGGGCATTGAAGGAACAAACTCTAATGGACATGGAGAATGAAGGGATGAAAGCATGAATATGGTAGAGACCATTAAAAATTTGCAGAAGGATGTTCAAAGCCATAAAGATTATAATGAAAGGCTTATTAAAGCTAAGGAGAAGCAGGAGGACTTCAACATGAAGTTAATGCATTGCTTGAACAAAATAGAAAATAAATTGGATAAGGAGAGTGGCTCAAGCAAATCAGGAAGTCATAGGTCTCTTGATGAGAAAAGAGGAACCATAAGTGTTAGTAGACATAACTATCTATCCCTGAGGCATTCCAATAAGAGAACACATAGAAAATCAAGTCCACCCCCTATGAGAAAGCATAAGAGGTCTGGGGTGGATGAGCTACGAGGAAAAATGAACAAAATCAAAGCTCTTACATTTGATGGTGAGCACAAGAAGGATGAAGATGCAGAGACATGGATTTTGGGCATGAGAAAGTATTTTCAATTACATAATTATTCTTCTCATGAAGAAGGAAGAATTTCCATCTATAAACTCAAAGGAAAGACATCCATGCGGTTGGATCAGCTTGTGAAGGTGCAACACATTAAAGAGAAAAATGTTACCTGGAGGGAATTCAAGAAGTGTTTTGAAAAAAAAAAAATTGACTAAGAGATACTGTGACAAGAAAATGAAAGAGTTCTTTGAACTCAAACTTGGGAGTATGATAATAGATGAATATGAAAGAATGTTTTTAGAACTGTTGAAGTATGTTTCTTTCATCAAGGATGAGACAGTTAATATTCATAGGTATTTGAGTGGATTTCCATCATTCATCAGTGAAAAAATACAATATGATGATCCCAAAACATTGGAGGAGACCATAAGGCAAGCTAAATGCCTATATGATAAAAAAAAATCAAGGCCAACTTTCCAAAAATCTTGGGAAGACAAAAAGAAATTTAAGATGAATCATAGAAAGAAGGGAACTAAGCCACCATTCCTAAAAAATAATCCTTAGGTACAACCAACTTCTAGAGAACCCAGAATGATTGAGACAGGGGGTCAAAGGCCAAGGAAGCCACCTATTTAATGTTGGGGATGTAAAGGAGATCATATGTTTAGAGATTGTCCTCACAGAGGTGAAAAAGTGAGGATTGTTCACAATGTACAACAAGCTGAAACAATGGAGGACATGGGAAGAAATGTACCAAGGATCTATGCAGCCATGGAAAAAAAGAAAGCAGAGTATCAGTCACATATGATTGAAGTGGAATGTATGATCAACAACCAAACCATTGATATTTTAATTGATTCAGGAGCTAGTCATAGCTATATAGAACCTAATATGGTGGAAAGTTTGCATTTTCCAAGAAGCAAGCATGGAAAATCTTGGTTGGTGTAGATGGATATCGAAGCCAAAAGAAAAGTTAATGAGATGGTTAATTCATGTCTTATGGACATGAATGAAATGAACACCAGGGAAGATTTAAACATGTTTCCGTTAGGTTCATATGATTGTCTAATTGGGATGGATTGGTTGGACCAAAATCATGCTATCCTATACTTTCATAACAAGGAATTTACTTTCTTGGATGAAGAAGGGAACCTAAGTACAATGCAGGGAATTCCCAGGGAAGTAACCATCAGAGAAATTTCAGCATTGTAGCTGAAGAAATGTTACAGAAAATGGTGTCAAATATTTGCAGCACATATGGAAGAGAAACCTAAATATAAGGTGTCAAATATTGAATATTATGCATCCCTAAAAGAGTTTGAATATGTGTTTAAGGAAATACCAATATTACCCCCTAAAAGAAACATTAATTTCTCCATAAGTTTGATGCCTAGAGCAACTCCAGTATCCAAGACTCCCTACATGATGAGTGCACCAGAATTGAAGGAGTTGCAAATGAAACTTGAAGAGATCCTGAAGAAGGGGTATATACACCCAATTGTGTGACCTTGGGGTTCCCCAGTTTTGATTGTGAAGAAAAATGATGGAACATTGAGACTATGCATTGACTTTAAGCAGTTGAACAAGGTAATTGTGAAGAATAAGTATCATTTGCCAATGATTGATGACCTCTTTGATCAATTGAAATATGCAAAAATATTCTCCAAGATTGATCTCAGGTCATGTTATCATCAAGTAAGAATTAAAGAGGAAGACATCAACAGGACTTCTATCGGAACAAGGTATGGTCATTATGAGTTCACAATGTTGCCCTTTGGATTATCAAATGCACCAACTGTCTTCATGTGTTTAATGAATGGTATTTTCAGAGAATACTTAGATAAGTTTGTCATTGTATTTTTAGATGACATTCTTATATATTCTAAGTCAAAGAAAGATCATGAACAACACTTGAGGATGGTATTACAAGTATTAATGGAGCATCAATTGTATGCCAAATTGTGCAAATGCTCATTTTATCAGAAGAAAATTCATTATTTGGGGCATATCATTTGAGAGGAAGGGATAGTAGTGGATCCTAAGAAGATAAAATACATTAGAGTATGGTCAGCGCCAAATAATGTGACAGAGGTCAGATCATTCATGGGCCTTGCAGACTACTATAGGATATTTATTGAAGGATTCTCAAAGATTTCACACCCAATCACTTCCTTGCAAAAGAAGGGTGTGAAGTTTCAGTTGACATTGGATTGTGAAAATAGTTTCCAACACTTGAAGTAATTATTAACAAGTGCTCCAATTTTAAGGATTGCAGGTCCAAATGAAGACTTAATTGTATGCACAAATGCATGTAAAGAAGGACTTGGTGGAGTCCTCATTCCAAATGGGTTTGTTGTATGTTATGAATTAAGGAAGTTGAAGGAACATAAAAGACACTATGTCACTCATGATTTGGAGTTGGAAGCCATAGTGCATTCCTTGAGGAAGTGGAGGCACTACCTCATGGGGAAAAGGTTTGAGCTAAGGACAAACCATAATGGTCTGAAATATTTATTTGATCACCCAACTCTAAATGCTAGGAAAAATAGATGGTTAGAATTTCTCAGTGAATATGACTTTGATATAAAGCATATCAAGGGGAAAGAGAACAAAGTGGTTGATGCACTCAACAAAAGAGTGCATGGATTGCATGCTACATCCATTAGCATGTACCAATCAGATTTGAAAGACAAAATTTTGAAGGTTGCAAAATCAGATTTGCAATACAAGGAGTTAGTGGAAAAATTACAACAAGGTATTTTGCAATAGAAAATTGAAGACTATAAGCTAGAAAATGATGAAATTCTCATATACAGGGGCAAAATTTATGTACCAAATTCCCAGGAATTGAAAAAATTGATATTGAGAGAAATGCATAATGTATCTTATGCTGGGTACCCAGGTTATCAAAAAACTATTGTAGCTGTCAAGAGACAATATTATTAGCCAGGCATGAATAAATAAGTTGTTGATTTTATTGCCAAATGTTTGGAGTGTCAAAACGTAAAGGCTGAGCATAGACACCCAGCTGGTTTGTTACAACCATTACCCATTCCTGAGTGGAAATGAGAATTTTCAACAATGGATTTCATCACTAAGCTTCCCAAAACAAAAAAACAACATGATTATATTATGGTAGTAGTGGATAAGATTACTAAAGTTGCCCATTTTATTCTAGTAAAGCTCACTCACAAGGTAGCCAACATTGCTGATGTTTATATGAGAGAATTTGATCGATTACATTGTATAACCAAGCCAATTGTGTTTGACAGAGATTCAAAATTTATATCAAATTTTTGGAAATGATTATTTAAGGGATTTGGAACAAATTTGAATTTTAGTACAACTTATCATCCAGAGTCAAATGGAAAAAAAGAGAGGGTGAATCAAGTGATTGAGGATATGTTGAGGATGTATGTAATGTATAAACCATCAAAATGGGAAGACTACCTACACTTAGTAGAGTTTGCTTATAAAAATGGGTACCAAACATCTCTAAAGATGAACCGATTTGAGACACTTTATGGAATCATGTGCAACACAATGGTAAGATGGGATAACCCAACAAATAGAGCAGTGGTTGGGCCAGATTCACTCAGGGAAATGGAAGAGAAAATGTTGAAAATTAAACAGAATTTAAAGGTTGCACAAGACATGCATTAAAGCTATGTTGACAAGGGTATAAATCACAGGGCGTTTAAAGTGGGTGATCATGTATTCTTGAAGGTTAAGGACACCAAAAGTTCACTGAAGTTGGGAAACTCTTCCAAGTTGGCAGCGAGATATTATGGACTATTTGAAATCCTAGAAACGATTGGTTCAATAGCTTATGTGATTGCATTGTCTGGATCTATGTATGTTCATAATGTATTCCATGTATCATTGCTCAAGAAATATATATGTGATGCTAATCATGTAATTGATTGGAATGTGATTCAGGTGGAGCAAGAAGACACTTTCCAAGTGCATCCGGTATGCATTATTGACCAGAAAATCGAACAGCTCCAGAATTGAGCCATAGGGCTTGTAAAGGTCCAATGGACCTGGTACGGTCCTGAGGACACTACTTGGGAGCATGAGGATGTAATGCGGGTAGAATACCCACATATTTTTTTAGTATTTTTCAAATTTTGGTTGTATATGTGTACATAATGCACTGAGGACAGTGCATAAATAATATGAGAGGATTGTAATACGCCTAGGATGAAACCCAACCATAAATGTAAATGCAAATGTACTTAAGATGGTGAGTTGTTTGACATAGTCTTTGTATGCACCTTCCATGGTATAGTGCACACATGTACTGCGTACTAAAATGATGAAGTGTGCACATTCCAGGATACTGCACGCACCAAACTTAAGTGCACATGATTTTGAGGCTAGGGATCCTTTGTGTATATGTTGTGTTTTATAGGTTGGTGAGATAGTTATTATAATCTCGGAGGCTTATGTGTGGAATTAGGCAAAAGAGCCTAGATGTTAAAGGCCAATGAGTCTATTTTTGTATATGTCTAATCATTAATATAATGCATTGTTGCGTGTAGATTGACCATGATAAAAGAGTATGGGGGACTACACTCCACTAGTTAGGGAAAAGGGGGGCTAAAATTTAAGGAAACAGGCTAAGCTAGGGAGCTTAAGCCAAAAAGGAATATTATATTAATATTCGTTAAATTATAAAGTATGGATAATTATTTTATCCTAAGTTCTGCGGATGGGGACAAGTGGGCCAAAGTAGCTCCCAACATGACAAGTGTCAAGTTGGGAACATGCATACATATAGCTTGTACTTAGTGCATTTGCTGGGAATTCATTCATTTCATCATTATTCACTCACTCACTTAGTTGTCACATGTACCTTTCTCTTACTATCACTGTACCTGTACCCATACCGATGCCCATACCTGTACCTGGTTAGCTTGGGAGCTAGACTGAATAAGTGGGTTGTCAGGTCTGTGGGATACTAAAGAGGCGGGTTGTCAGGCCCATGAGAAATTTCTCTCTAGGTGAGAGAATTACTGGGAATTGATTCCTGAAGGTGCCAAACTACAACTACAAGGCTCTGAGACTTCCTATCTGTCCTGTTGCTAAAACCTGGGAAGGAAGTGGGGCAGCCGAAGGACTGTTGAGCAGACAAGGGGAACACTTCTTGGGGTGGGACATGCATGTGGGGAATGAGGTACAGTAGGATATTAGTTTGAGTAGGAACATGTGATAGAGTCTTTCATGTTGTCTGAGATACATCATCCTGGTTATGAATCCCTTTACCTGGGTGGAGTTTAGTCCCATCTCGGGGGTGACCGACTGCTAAGAGTGATGAGTAGCGTGGTCTAAGGATGGGAGGTTCGTGGAAGGTTTGCATGCAGTTGGTGATATTTTTACCAAGATAAGTGTCAATTGTATGTTAAATTACATGTTGCATTATTATTTATGTGTTTATTTTTATGGGTTTTTCCTGTGTGCGTTGCATGTGTATTTTTAATAATTATTTTTTATGATTCTGTGAATTTACAAATGTATTTGTCTTTTTTAAGTTTTATACATAAAGTTTCACAAGATTTTCTGTGTGTATATGTTTTACTTGGTATATAGTTCGGAAATTGTTTTGTGGCATAGCCCAGTTGGATGTTGGGGATGTTACAACTTTGGCTCTTAACATGACAACTTATTCTTCAAGCTTATCCACCTCTTCTTCTTTTTTCATCATATGAGACTTCTTGACTTCATCCATTCTCTTTGCTTCTTCAAGTTGGATCTTCAATGTAATTATTTCTTCTTCAAGTCTTCTCTCTTCTTGACCAAACTCTGCATCGGGCTGGTTTAAATTGTTATTTATTTCCTTGAGATGTTCTACCAATATATTCTCTCTCTTTTTGGCTTCTTCCTTCTATGTTGCTAGGTTGGATTCCAAAGACTTCTTTTGACCTTCGATATTTTATTTGATCTTTTTGGATTCTTCTAGTTGAGCTCTTAAGTTCTCGATAACTTTTTGGGATTCTTCCAAACTTTGAACAATTTCCTTTTTCTTCATCAATTCTATCTTGAGTGACTTATTTTCTTCTCTTTATTTCTTTAGTTCATCTAAAGAACTAATCAGGTCTACCTTTTTAATCTCAGTATTGTCTTTTATTTCATTATTTTCAATCTTCAATTAAGGACATTCAATTTCAAGATGTATGTACTCTTCACGATTAAAGCAAAAGAAATCACCTATGTTGGATTGTGTCACTTCACACACTTCTTCTTCTAAATCTGTCTGACATGATGGTAATCTTTATTCCTATTTTATACATGTATCTTATTTATCAAACTATAACTCTATGATGGGATAAAACTAGATATCATGTAGCTTATCCCAAAGTTCTTTAGCTGATGAACACTTTCGAACATTTTCTCTTATCGGATAAGGTAATCCTTCCCACATGAAATCCATTGCTATTTTATTATTCTTCTTCAATTCCTTCTTGGATGCAGTCTTTTCTTTCTTGGTAGCATTATATCATGTGAAAACTGAATAACAAATATCATTTCCATGTTCCTTTAAAAAGGTTCATGTCCTTATGCTCCACATCTCATACTCTAGACAATTATGACCATTAAACAATGGTACTCCATTCTTAATATATATCATGATGTTCTTCTAGTGGTTAAATTGTCTCTCGAAGGAACCCACTTTGATACCAATTGTTGGATTATTGAGAGGGGGGGCGGGGTGAATTAGTAATGAACAATTATACCACTTTTAACCACAATATATAATTTATATCTTTACCAATAGTATTTAGCAGTTTATTATCGATGTATCATATATGAATGAATCCAATCATATATATCATAATCATGTAAACATAAGCAACATCACATCAACATCACATCAGGAACACAATACACCAGTATTTATGTGGAAACCCAAATGGGAGAAAACCACATAATGTTTTCTTATATATATCAAGAATTTTTTCATAGGAAGCACCAACTTCCAAATTCTCTAGTTGCAACTGGAAATATGCTACAAGCCCCTATTACATGCTCAAACCTTAAGGAAGCTAAAACTCTCTGAATTCTCTGGCTCCAACCAAAAGGAGGCTACAACCCCCTTGGGTTCTCTAGCTCCAACCAAAATGTGGCTACAACCACCTAGTTCTCAGGCTCCAACCTTAAGGAAGCTCCAATTTAATGATTCTAAGGCACCAATCGGAAGGAGGCCACAACCCCATTTCCTTGCCCCATCCTGTCGCCCTAAAATATAAGTCTAGACCAACTTTCACTACCACTGTCACTGCCAATGTCACTATCACATCAACCTGTAACCTATCAACCTTTCACTGTCACTAATAATCAACCGGATCCTCTCACATGGATCATATACGGAGGACACATCTCAACTAGATTTCCAACATCACTAACACATGCCTCTACCAAGGATGTACCAATATCACCAACATACCATCACAAGATATGTGTCTCAACCATGCAGCGAAGCATGTACCAAACCCTCAACCTGTACCATAACAAAGATCAATCGTGTTCTAAGTGCATGAACCATGCACCAACACCTGTACCCAATCGTCCATTAACCATGCACCAACACCTGTAACAAACTGTGCATCAACCATACATCATAACCTGTACCATGTGCCTCAACCATCAACCATGTACATTAACCATGTACATCAACACAATATCAAGTATCATACCATGTGCCAACCATGCACATCAACCATGCACAACAACACCATACCATGTATCATATCATGCCACACACCATATACCAACAATGTGTTTCACCAAGTAGACCTTAACCAACATGCATTGTGCATCCAATGATGTGCCTCAAGTCATATACCAAGGCCCTAAAACACATGCCTCAAGCATGCTCCTCCATATAACTGAGATGCAACCTTATAACAAAATATGCCAGGCCTCAATTATGCGCCATAACATGTAACCAAACCATACACTAAGATAGCCAATGATTCTTCTAGTCAATGTACCGTAACATCACCAAGATGTACCATGCATCAACAAGACATGCCTTTCAAGCATGTACCATACCATCACCAAGCATAAGATACAATCACATAAATGTAACTCTTAAAACTTAAGCATAAGATACAATCACATAAATGTAACTCTTAAAACTTACCTATGATCATGTAGCTGACCTATACTTTGTAATAATGTCCTCAACAACCTAGTACCAACATCCCTACACAAGCTTTCACAAGCCTTTCACAAGCCCTAACATAGCATGACATATACATATCCTATCCATATTCTATCCCCCTCTGGATTTGGACTTGTGACCTCTTAAGAGGACACACTTACACCTTTCTTCCAAAACTCTTTTGATAATCTTGAACCCCAAACAAAGCACTATCTACACCATTTTGCACTCATAATTTACAACATCTTTCTTTTATGAAGAGATGATTTCTTATTTTCAACTCTACAATTTAATTGATACATATTTATTTTAATCAAATTTTATTTATTTTTCAATATTAAATATATAAAAATATTTTTTTTAGTTATTTACCATTTATTTAATATATTTATATTTTCAATTTTACTTCATACATACATATCTATAATCTTTAATAAATAAATAAAAACTTCCCTAAAATACTCAATATTAATATTTTTATTTATATTAACTTTTATTTCAATAATAAATTTGTCTTTAAAATTAACCTTATCCTTAATCTTTATGCAACAACATTACAGATTATCTGCAAAGATTACTCCTCCATATTGGCTTATCTAATTTTCAAGTTCCTCTATAAAATTAACCAGACATACGAAACTCCAGTAATGTCCCGAATATTTGTGAATATTAATGAAATAAAAAAGAATTATTCTATTTTCCAATTCTTTTATAAATTAAAAAAATATATATGATATATAATATTTCACTAAGATCAAGTTCATATTTACAGGCATATGATATCAGTATATATTCTTATAAAATAAAATCAATATAAATTCATTTTAATTCTGGATAGAACCATCTTAACTCTGGTTTTACTAAACGCCCAGAGATGAATAACCATCTTAACTCTGGTTTTACTAAACGCCCAGAGATGAAACATATATACGTTGGTTCATTTAGGAAAACAGTTTGGCTCTTTCCAAGAATAAAGTTGGCAATGTGCACGGTGAGGTTCTGGTAAGTTGGGACAGTTGTTTTTGTCTGTATGTACATGTGCATCTGAAGAGGAAAAGAGGGGGAGATTGCCCCCTCAAAATTGAATCCATTTAATCCTTATTCCCTTACTCGGCTTGCAGCACCTGCACCAGTGGATTAGATGACCTCGAGAGCACTTGGAGCAGAAAATAATGGCTGCACCGAACTAAACGAGATATCAGCCAGGCGAATGCATCGAGGAAATCAGCATTGATTGTTTTCTTTGCATGAAATGTTCCGCAGTTTGGCCAGAACTCCGACGAGAGGAGTGTTAATATATGTTGCAGGTTCGAGTTTGGTTGAATCAGACCTGCAATCTTCAAAACGGTCATGTCGATCTGGTCCGCCAACAACTGCCCCTACTAACAGATTTGGGTTGG
>ML823924.1:31452-80450 GCA_009831015.1 Picea engelmannii
GGAATTTCTGTGTTGTTTGGTTCATTATCTTGGCATTGTATTGGATATCTATATTAAGGAAGTTTTGTTGGGTTTTCTTCCCCTTGAGGGTTTCCCAGGATAAATGCTTGTGTACTCTTGTGATTGTGTTTCTCTCAGTGATCAATCTATATTTTGAACAAGTGTCCTCATAGAGTTTTGAAGGAGAAAACACTAGAGGAGGCATTCCTAGGTGAGAATCCTCATGCAACACAATTTTTTCTTTTCGATTGTCTTGTTGACACTCATATTCTTCATGAGAAAATGACCAAGTTGGAACCTTTTAGTTTTAAGGTTATCTTTGTGGGTTATAGTGAGACCTCCAAATCTTATAGACTCTACATTCCTTCAAAGAAAAAAGAAGTTGTGAGTATAGATGTCAATTTTGATGAGAATTTGTGGTCCTCCTAGTGTTAGGTGTTGGCTCGGGGTTTCAGACCCAAGGTTCAAAAGGATTTACCAACAAATACTACATAGGTGTCAGCATATTCAATATTCAAGGATTGAATAAGGTCTCATTCAAGGCACCATGAGAATCACAGAGACCAAATTTTTGTGCATAGCATGAAGGAATAATACTGACATGAAACACTTATCTAAGAGCTACGCATTAGATTCTATTCATTCATGTCAAAATTCACATAAGTAATTCCCAAGGTAAAATACATAGCAAACATTCTTTCATAACAAGGTACATGATAAGAAGTATCAACTTGGGCCTCATGTCTTCATCCATTAATCACATATTAAAAATTAGATACATGGAGGGACGTAGCCTAAACCAAAGACCCGAGACTCATATCTCAATATACTTTCTCTATTATATTCCACTTACAACTCTACCATTACAATAAACAACCAACCATTGAACAAGAAGTTAACAAAACCCGAAACCTTACATTTTTGCATGCATCCCTTATATATCTACTGAAGCATGTAAATCGTAACAAACATGCCATATCACTAACAACCTCGAACATGACCAATCAGTCAGTTAAAAAAACAGTTACAATCATTACAACTGATCTTTGAGGATTTGATATGCATGTGAATCTTACAAGTCCTTATGCGTAGTACAAAACTAGTTGGCACACACAATAGAAAATAGCTGACGGACGCTGAATCTTGGCATTGCACGACATAAATTGTGGCACATGCACCGTGAAGAAATTATGGTGTGTGTGCAATCTTAGCAAAACCTTGATGCCAATAGGCCACCAAAACTATTAGTTGGCTCGTCCCCGAGCCAATGAATTTTATTACTATGTGACAAAGGTGATGGATGACACCTTCATTAGCTCGATGATGAAGTTTTGGAACTTAGTGTTGATCTCATAACAAATATTCAATAGTTTATTCATATCTTTGCAATTTTTTTTGACCTTCGTCACTGTGGTTGACCCAACTGTAGGCTTGATCTGTGCTCCTAGCTCTAGCACTAGTGTTGTCCTTGTGTGCGCATTTGCGAGCTTATAATGGTGTTCCTGGGATTGCTCTTGTGATTTCAACACAATGGCTGAGAAATTTTGTTGGTTAGTGCGGGAAAATGCTATCTTCATTGAAGGCTTAATGTCTCTGTCATGGCCTCCTTTCACGCTATAGGTTGAAGGGAGGGCAATGCCTACTTTTTCTCGTTGATTTGTGCCTCACTTGCACACACGTTGTCTTCAATTGCATTGATTTTGGGGTGTTTTGGAGGTAAGTCCAGAGTTGGAAGTTGTATTCCATGACCCTCGAGAATTCTTCCATGCACGCTTGTCCTTAGTGCAAAATATTTTCTGTGGAAACAACTTCTGTTGTAACTCCCCTTGCTTTGATTGTGGGATGCTCTTCAGTTTTTCCTGAAGCTCTGCGTTCTGTTCCTGTAGGTGTTGGACAACTTCCTTCGCCTTGCTGAGTTTGGTTTGCATTGGGAGGTCTGAAGTTTCTTTAGTCGTGAAGGGGACTTGCGCGTATACTTCATCCACTACATTGATTAACAATGTGTGCACAACTACCTTTGCTTCATGGCATTCTTGGAATTCCTTGTGCACAACTATCTCATGTGCATGATTTTGTTCGGTTTCCTGGTGCACAACCATCTCGTGCTTGTGTTTTTTTTGCAGTGTTGCATAGGATTGGATTATTGCATGCTTCTTGTCCCCTAACTTGGTCATCATTTCTGTCATGAATAAATTCAAGTCCTATGAAGGAATCTACGTCAAGTCCAACTTCACATAAGGCAATGAAGAAGGATTTGAACTTGTGGATGCCTCAAAGGATGTCAAGGCTAGTGGTCTTAGTTGTATCACTCGCTTCTGTGTCTCAATGCATGATGATGTAGCACCAAGTGTTACTTGCAGCCATATGTTCTTAGGACTTGGGGTCGACCGACGGTCTAACAATGTTGAGTGCACAATAGAGCTCACCCAATTTTTGTGTCGACTCTTGATGTAGTAGTTGTTGCACATCCAAATTTGATTGGAGCACCTTGACGATGCTTTGAACTAGTGCTAGGGAAGATTTGGCTCTTGCCTTGGAGCGTTGGTGTCGAGTTCTTGTTCCTCCAATTGGTTGGTCAATATCCTGCACTTGGTAGACTTTACTAGTGTATGAGAGGGGGATTCCTCTTCGATGGACATGACGTTGAAAGGATGTGAAGAAATAGATGCACACCGTGATAAGATAGAACTAGAGGTTGGGCTAGATGCAGTCCGTGATTTTTTTCTCTTCCTGGGCAAAGTTCTCCTCGTGGGTGGTTGTGCTCATTTCCATTGATCTCCTGGTTTTTTACTTGTCCCTTGGTCTTCCTCTACTTTTTTTCGCTTCTGCCTCTTCTTGGTCCTTGTTTCCAAGAGATCTACTTCGTCATCTGGCTAGGGCCGTAGTGACTATGGATACTACGCAACCACGTGTTGAATGTCCTCCTCGATGATACAAAAGGGGAGGATTTCAGCAGGAGTTTGCAGATATGCGAGTGGGGTGATGAAAACATTATGAAAATCAAATTCAAATAGAAGATAATCCTCGTACTTATCAACGAGGTTGCATGTTATGTGAAATGCTTGCACAATCTCTTGAATCATTTTAGTGTACCATAGTTGGAAATCCACATTGTTCTTGTGTTGGACGTTCTTGTCCATGTTGTATTACATCTCATTGAATTTAGTTGCGGGGAAAGTTGAAGTAATGTCTTTGTTGTATTCCCAGCCCGAGGGTGGTTTCCATACTATCATTGCGAGTAGGAGTAACACCAACTATAATGAAACTCCTTGCCATGGTTCTGCGCATCCACACAGTCTTGGATGAACTCGTTCATCAAGTATCGCGACCAACACATCTTGATGCCTTGGCTGCATTACTTGACTGCCATGCTTACCCCCAGTGGGAACTCATCCTTCTGACACTTGCGCATCATCTTGCAAGATAATACCCGCATGGATAAATAAACTCTTGTGTCGTTGATAGCCGAAATAACTGGTCCTCTCGATCCTATGTGTGTACCATACTTTTAGTACACCTCCTCTATGTTGACTTAGTACGCACGATCTAGCTAGATGAATTCTCGATGCAACCTGCTGAGTAAGAACCTAACATACAAGTTAGTGTTCATATTGCACCCACAATGGGGAACATCCAATAATTTCATCATCCCTGATTTTTAGATGGGATTTTCCCCATAGATGATTTTAGGGGCTAAATTTCGCTCATGGGCTAATTTTCCGTGGTTTTTCCAAAAACGAGATTCACTATTTTAAAAATGATTCGCCCAAATTCTATAGGATAAAATTAGTTTACCTTAAAAATCGCCAAAATTTTATAAAAACTATATAAAATACTTAGAAATTTGAATATTTAAAAAAAAATATCGCCAAACATTTATAGTTGACATATGAAGGATTAGTAATATTCGCCAAGATTTCTACATTTAAAAATAAATTTCCATCCTTAAAATCATCCCTGAGTTTCCCTTGTCTTGGTGACCACTGTATCTCCTTCAATAATTTTTGCGTAAGCTTCGAAGTGTAGTTCAGGGAACTGCACCTCGTCTTGTATGTTGTAATTTTCTATTCGAGGCTAGGAACCATGCCCAATAGAGGTCCTCTGATGTTTACCTCACTAGGGATTTCTCCCTCGACCATCTATGCTTCCTTTACCACTTTGGTTTTGGGTCGCGGGCTTGTTGCTTGAGGCCATGGTTGTAGTTGTTTATTAGCTCGGCTAGCTTTCTGTTGAGCCACACCATTCCTGAAATTTGTTCTATATTTTATTCCCAACTATGAACTATAAGGATAGGGCGCTCTGAACACTCGACGCGTACTTGTTCAAACAACACCGCACTTAGCTCTTTGTTTTCTCTGAACTTTTCTCTCATGTCACTCTTTATTCTGATCTCTGTGAAATAGCCATGTAGTGGTGTAGTGGTAACTTTAAATACTTGTGCGGGCACTTCCTACCATTACCTTCACTTTTCGAGTTGTCCAATCAGATTTGTGCCTATCATTAATGTAGATCAACGATATGTTGGACTATAATAATTGTGGATGTGTCTGTTGGTAAATGCTTCCATAACTGTATTCATTTCATGTGCTGTCATGACATGTCATAGCTCTAATTGCCTATCTCTTTACTGCCTTATTCTCCCATGTGTTTTGTTGTCCAACTGTCGTGTCCTCTAGCCTTTACTTTGGCAATTAAACCTCAAAATTTGTTGAATATTCTAAATCTACGTAGGTATAAACTTGTCTCGTCTCTCAGATTACCTAGATCTGTCCTATCCTACTAATAATTTAGCATTTATCACTACCTTTACTCCTACCTACCTAAATTTTACTTTACCCCTATTCTACGCTAACACTATGAAACTTCCTCAATTCATGGCGCATCCGACCCCTGTAGGTCATAATATGCCTTCATCCAACTAGCCTTGATCAATCCCTTGAGAAATTGACCAATGAGCATTGCTAACTTTGCTGCGCCAGCCTCATTGATGTACACAAGTCTAAAGGGTCCTAACCAACACATGCATAAATCACTCGGGTGCGTCAGGAATTTGCTATCATACAATGATACCAAAGATCTCGGTTATAGAGTCTTGCACCAAATGTTGCAATCACGCCATGGATTCTGTCTCTTTTTATCCACCATTTGGCTATGTCCCACACTCAATCAATCTTCTTCCAATTCCAATAATTCATCCAACGAAATTTGTTGTGACTAGTCATCCGACATCTGTGTCGAACAACAATCCTAAGACTTGGTTCTACAAATTCTAATGGTATCACTGCTTCCTTTCCATAAAATAACACTCCATCACTTATTGAGACTCCTAGGTCTTTCAATATTGAGGATCCCTCAACTGTTTTATTTCAACTTGAAGGCAAGGAAACACATTGAACGTATCTGTGAAGATGTAGCCTAGTGGCCATTCTATTAGGTTTCTTATCCAGGTGGCTCTTGTAAGAGGGAGGGCACATGAGGTAAAGAGTATACGAGCATCTCCTCACTGGGAGATGCTTATCGATATGTTGTCAAAATCGAGAAGAGATTTAAGCAACGAAATAAGTGGGAGTTTAGGTCTACAAATCCACCACAAAAAAAGTATGGTAAAGGTGGCCCTAACTTATAGAAAAATAGATAGATCAAAGAGAGATAACCTCAATACAACTAGTCCAAGCCACAGGAAAATAAGGGTAGTGGGAAGTCCAAGAAGGACATTGGAAAGTAGTGCGAGTTCCACAAAATCCCCTGGCACAACATTGATGAATGCCTTTCAAAACAATGATTGTTGGTCAAGCTTAAAGAAATAGAATCATACCCTTACTTGGAATCTAATTTGAAACATGATAATGGAAAGCAGAGCATCGATGCAAAACCTAGTGCTACCATCTCAACTGCAAAGATCCAGCTCGAAGAGTAAGAGATCTTGAGGAGGGGGAGCATTTCTTCCATTCACATATTTGGTTGAAGGGGACCACTCTACATTTCATTGTTGAAAATAGGAGCTAAAGGAACCTAATAAACCAAGGTCATCAAGAGATTAAAGATGCTGACAATGCCACACCCCCAACCATACATCATCGGTTGATTGAGCCAGGGATGGGACCTTCACATCAACTAGTTTTGCCACATGTCCTATAGCATCAAGCCCTTCAAAGATGAGGTATTGTGTGATGTTGTCCCACTCAAAGTTTGTGATTCTATTTTAGGACAACACTATATGTGAAATCATCATGATGTTTATGAGTTCTGTCCCCATAGTGTCATTGTTACTTTGGGAGGTCAAAACTACAAGGTACCAGAGGTAGTTCCGACAACTGCAATTTCATTGATCTTAGAAAAATAATGCCTAAATCTCATAATACAAAGTTTGTCCTCTTTATGGTTTAGTCATAAGGTGAATGAAAGATCACCACGACCACCACAACTTCAACATAAGGTCTCTTTACACAAAAAAAGTAGGTGGACAAGTTTGTCGAGGAATATATAGACATCTTCGCCTCACCTATACGGGTGCTTCTGCACTATCATGTCAAACATCCCATTGACTTGATGCTCGATGCTCCCTTCCCCAATGGTCCAATATACAAACGGTCCCTTTTGGAGAATGAGGAAGTAAAACATCAAATTCATGAGCTCATTTGAAAGGGCCATATTCGAATGAGATTCTTGTCTCGTGGGCACCCAATTGTGTTGGTGCAAAACAAGGATGGCACATGGTGAGTCTATATTGATTATAGATCCTTGAACAAAATCAATGTCAAGAACTGATACTCGATCCCATAGATTGACGATCTTCTTGATCAGCTTAAGGGTGCCAAGTTATTTAGTAACATTGATTTGAGGTCAGGATACCACCAAGTTCTGATAGAACAAATTGATGTATGGAAGACATCCTTAAAATCTAAAGAAGACATTTTTGAGTGGTTGGTCATACCTCTTGGCTTGATTAATGCTCCAACAATATTCATGAGAATGATGGATGATATCTTGCAATTGTTCACAAACTCTTTTGTGGTCGTATATTTGGATGATATCCTCATCTTTGACCGAACCCGAGCATAAAATTTGCATCACATTCAACAAGTCTTGAGCACCCTGTGGCAAAAAACGCTATACACCAATATGGAGAAATTTTCATTTGTCATGTAGAGAATTCAATACTTAGGACACATTGTGGATGAACATGGGGTGCATGTGAACCTAGCCAAAATCCAAATCATTCGCGATTGATTGACACCAACGAATCTGATAGAGCTCCACAACTTCTTGGGCCTCTCCAACTTCTACTGTATGTTCATGTTTGGGTTCTCTCATATTTCTTTGCCCCTAAGTCAAGTGACAAAAGGTGTAGCTAAAACCAATTTTGCATGGTCTGAATCACAACATAAAAAATTCCAAAACCTAAAACATTGCCTCTGCTCTGCACCAGTCCTCGCATTGCCAGACTTGCAACAACCATTTGATATCGAGACACATGCCTATGATTATGGTATCAGTGCAGTCCTCACTCAATAGGGACATCCAATGGCCAATCACAGTGAGACACTATCTGATGTTGTTTGTAGATATCCCACCTATGGAAGGAGATGTACTCCATTGTGCAGGCATTCCGACATTGGAGGTATTGTACTATGGGAAATGAAATGATCATCTAGACTGATCATAAGCCTATGCAATTCATGCAGACATAAGGAAAGTTACAAAATGACTTCCATCAGAAGTGGTCAACATACCTACAACAATTCCGATTAAACATTAAGTACAAGACGCATAGCACCAATCGTGTTTCATACTGCCTTAGTCAGCTCCCGATTGTGGCACTAACCACAATTATGAACTCCCATGGGCACGAGACCTTTAGGTGGTCATAATTATACAATAGTGACTCTGAATTCATTGCTACTTATCAGACATTGAGTGCAGGAAAACAAGTCTTAGAATTCCACCTCCAGGATGCGCTCTTGTGTTATCTGATCCATCCTTGTATTCCTTCAAGTGAGCATGCAAAGATAATTTAGGAGGCACATTACAGTTAGGTGGCAGGGAAATTCGGTGTGGAGAATACAATAGCAGTACTTCTAAAGTATTTATATTGGCCAAAGCTTCGAAAAGATGTTGGCCAATGTATCAAGTTGTGCATTACCTACGTCATCACTAAACCATCCATCAATAAGTAAGGGATGTACACTCCTCTCCCTACCCCAAACAATCTTTGGGAGGTAATATCCATGGATTACGTCAATATTTCCATCCAACAAACATGGTCACAATTGTGTCGTTGTGGTCGTCGATCAGTCCTCTAAGATGGCCATTTTGGCACCATGTAAAAAGAGTATCACAACCAAAGCCACTACTAGGCTCTTCTTTGAGCATGTTTGGGTCAATTTTGGGATACCACAGACCATTATTTCAGATAGGGACACCAAGTTCTTCAGTACCTTTTTGTACAACCTATGGTATTTGATGGACACCATGTTGACCAAATCGACTTCCTTCCACCCCCAAACATATGAGAAAATGAAAGTGGTCAACATGATGATTGTGCATGTCCTACACATAGACACTCCAAGCATCCACATACATGGGATGAGAACCTTCCATATGTTTATCATAGCTATAATAGATCCCTCCAAAACTCTATTGGCCATAACCCTTTTCAGGTGTGCTTGGGGTTCCAACCATTGGCCCCCATTGATGTAGCTTTTCTCGTTCCATCTTCATCAATAGAGTCCTCCCACACTCAGACCAAGTTAAACATATAAGTGAAATTTGTTGAATGGATCTAACACTTCCAACAACAAGTTCATGATATCTTGCAGAAGGCCAATGCCAAGTACAAACAACAACATGACCAACATTGGGTTCCACACAAGTTTAAGGTTGGTAACAAGTTATGGTTTGATTTGTAGAAAGAGCGCCTCATGGGACCCCACAAGAAGCTCAGACTAGTCCGATATGGGGTTTACACCATCATAAAGGCCATGGGAAAAAAATCTTTAGAATTGATTATTCCTCCTTTCCTTGGCTTCCACCCAATAATTAATGTTGTGCTTCTTTGACCATATTTCCCACCTCTACTGGAAACCTCGGAGTTGGATAAGTAATTGGCCCATACAAAACTCAATCCTAATTGCCTTGAGAAGGCTACAGTGGATCAAATCATGGACACCAAGATGAAGGGCCCCCGCCAACAGAACATACAACTCTATCAGATTGTTCAAGCATGATAACTTCTTCAACGAGGAAAATGGATCACTAAGATTTAGATTCAATGAAAGTTCCCCATCTACCATGGGAACGTTATGCAATGGGGACCATTACTTCCTAAAGGGGGAGGATTGATCTAGGTGGATATTGGTGGCCACCCACCTCTTCCACTAGCTCAACGCAATTCTCCATCTTGGTAGTTTTGTTATGTTTTTTTTATGATTTAATGGGTACCAAAATTTTGGGGCCGTTTTGAAGCCCTAATTGATGTTTCCTAGGAAATTCAGGGGCCTAGTTTTGTCTTCAACACGCCCATTCCATGCTGCAATATTGTAGTCCTTAGTTAGATATTTCCAATGAGTTACTATGTGTGCCAAAAAAATATTGTATGAGAAAGTTGTGCCTCGAGAAGTTGATGTAGCAACTAACCACCTCAGGGCCCAAAAACACCTTTTGGAACTTTGCCTCCTAGGGTTTTGTTCCTTTATGGTTCTTTCTTTATGTTAAAAGGTCATTCTTTTGGCCTCCTATATTATCTTTTGCAAATGAGCGTCGCTGACATCTCTCTCTCTCTCTCTCTCTCTCTTCATAGATAAGCTACCACCATTCTATCCAGTTTGTGTTCTACAATATTCCACTATTTTATTCATTAATATAAGTTGGTTTTTCACTGTATTACTACGCTCTTTGCTATATTCCCGTGCGTTTCATTTCGTTCCCTATATAATCCAGATCACAAGTAAATGAAACTTTTTCTTTATTCTAATTAATTATTAAAGGATAAAGAGCTATGCCACAATTCAAATCTACAAATGAAATCCCTTACTTCAACCTAGCTAAGAACCAGGAATAAATAATCATGAAATTTCAAACTTTGAATGTCAAAATAAATAAGCCGAGTACTAAGAAGAAAGGAAGATTATTTTCTCTAACTTGAAAGACTTTCCAATATCAAATAGAAGGCCTTATCTAATAGTAAACAATCAAGGGATGAAATATTTAAAATAGATCACAAGCAAGCTCAAAAGGAAAAGACTCAAACCTCACACAAAGCCCCAAACCCTAGGACAAGTACTAATGCAACAAATGTGACTTTTCTTTGTCACTTTTTGTAAATGAAGCAAATCTAAGGGAAATTCAAGCAAACTAGGGTTCTGTCCTAAGCATACTAAAATAGAAATATACAATGCAACCAAAAGAGAACCTAAAAGTGGAAGTTACTAAGCACCCAAGGGGGTATTTTCTCAACTTACATTATCTCTCAAATAATTCATTGCAAACACAATATCAATACCCTAAAAGGATAAATAAACCATATAAGAATACTACTCAAGCCAAGACAAAACCAAAAATGTAAAAAAAAATAATCAATTCCGTGACTCGAGTAGAAAAGTACCATGTTTTCCATGTTGGTAGTGCAAAAATAGGGGTTTTTTTATGCAATAAATGATTGCAGAAAACCCCCTAAAGACTACGTTTAATGAGTCTAGGTTTTGGGGGTAAAACCTGCACTGAATAGATGTAGAAAAATGGCCAAAACATGCATTTGTTCAGAAAATAATTGGGAATGTTGCAGGCCTGTTCTTGAGGAAAAGATGAAGGGTTTTCACCTAAATATTCCCATAGAAACATAATAGAAAAAATTAATAAGAAAAATATCTTTCCATTGTGAGTGAAGGGGGTGGGGGGATAAGACATAGACCCACGACCAAGGAAGAATAAATTCTTATATTCCCCCAGTGGAGTCACCATTCTATTGGGTAAAATTTGTGGGAAGGGTATACAAATAATACTTAATGGGTGTGTGTTAAGCACAACCAAAATGGATATAAGAACTAGAAATCCTACCTCTAATCTAGATCTATCGTTATCAAGCTTGCATTGTTCATGGAATAAAATAAACAAAGCATGAAAAGAGACCATAACATGAACACATAAATTACAAAGAATGAAAGAATGTTTCCATACCAAATAGATAGGCTAAAGATACACCTGGGAAGAAGACTACTTGAAGATTTGTGGGCTCGAAACCCCCCTCCTTGGGATGGGTCCTCAGATTCTTTGGTGTGCGAGATCCCCTCCTTGGTTGTGTGAAAAAGGTACCTGAAAATGAAATATACTATCTATTATCGCGCAAGTTGTAGGTTGGGCAAAGCCTGACCCAACCACCAAATGGCGACAACTTTGAGAGCACCTACCCACTGTCACCTTAGGAAGGTGTTCCCGTCACTTTAGAGGTGAAGTGGTCACCTCAAGGGGGGAATCCCGATGACCTTAGGGGGAAATGAGATGGGAAGTGTGATGTATGAATGAATTCCCATGTAGGTGAAGTTTCTATACATGGAAAAGGGCTTGAGTAAGTTCTTGATGGTAGCCAAGGGTTTCCAATAAGTAGTATACCTTGCAAATGTTGATTGTACCTGCCCGAGACACAAGGAGAACAATGATACAAGCCCAAGTATATGATGGAAAAGAAATTTAATCTTGTTGTCCCTAATTGAAATAGTTAGTAATAGTATATATCAATAATAAAAATGATAAGGGATGTTGCAAAACAAGTTGCTAAAAGTCTAGTTGAAAGAGCAAGAGATAAACTAGAAACAACTAGATCAACTCAAGTAAAATAACATTAGACTTTAGAAATGAAAGAAGGCCGTAATAAAAGTTGTTTGCAGAATTTTTTTGCAGCCTTATGGCTGTAGAAAACTTGTTGTTAAAGCAGTAAATTCAACCACCAAAACTCAAAGAATCCACCCAAAAGTTGCGCTACACCAAGTAGATAAAAGTGGCAAACTCTTAGTTAATTCTCACGGTTGAAAATCAAGTTATAAGTGAAAGAGTGTTAGGGTTTCTGCAGCCCTAATGGCTGAAGATGAAAGTTTATAACAATAGAAAACAATACACCTTTAGAGGGGACACCCTAGTGACTAAGAGGTGCTCTAGGAACAAGGAACAAAACCCAGATTGCAGAAAGTTGAAATGACAAAAAATCATGTTTTCCAATGCACTATTTTATTTCTCCAATGCAAATTATTCAGATTAGTGCCTTTAAAATTGGGTGAAAGGAGTCTTAGAATAAATATTTAGATCAACAAAGACACTATGGGTGTAATCCCTTTTACTTCTTAGGGTATACCAATTAAACTTAGGGTAAATCTAAGAGGGTATACACACTCGTATTCCTCCTAGAAACCCTTGAAAAATAACTTGTAAACTTTAGAAAGATAGATGAATCTTAATGGAGGGTGTATCCAACATACTCCTCCTAGGGTTTCAAACAACCATAACCAATAAAGAGCAAGAAATAACTAACAATGTAGATTTTTCCTTACCAATTCCAAGAGAGAGAGAGATCAAACCCTAGTTTCACCAAGTAAATTCACCATAAGCATCAAGAGAAATCCAAGAGGTGAACATCACTCCTCCTCATCCATTCACCAAAATATAGCACCATAAAAAAATTTCTCAAGAGAGAAACACCATAATTCCCAAGAATAGAAAAACTTTCAACGAAGTACCTCTCACAATGGGAGAGTTATGTTATGAAATGAGATTGACACGATCTCTATTTATACAAAAATCTTTAAAACATAGTTTGTCCACTTAGAAAGGGTAAAACATAATATAAGGGGTCAACAACCCTTATCTTACCCCTTGCATCAAATAATAATATTTAATTTTCACTTTAACACAATAGAAACCCTAAAAATAATATGACGTCACCCCTTTAGGGGACATTTTGACCACTTGAGCAAGTCATTGGAGAGGAAAATGGAGGCTGTTGGGGATCCTTGAACCTCTTCATCAAGTGATAGGGTCAATCCATGTCTCCTCCAGTGAAATTATGCCAAGTGTCAATGTGCAATAACTCCATCACCATCAAATCCCCTCAAGCATGATGTCAACCCTAAAAATTGACGTTTTTCCTCTCCTAGGCAAGTCGTTTGGGTACTAGGGGATGGATAAGATCCTCCATGATGCCATGTAAGCCTCCAAAGGCATGTCTCTGTAATCTAGTGTGTGGGCCTACAACATCCAACCTGTGGGATCCTTGCCCCATGGAAGCCCAAGATAGAATTGTTCTCCCAAAATTGGCCACCAAGCAAGGTCCTGCAAAACAGAAGGGTACGCCCTCCAAATATCTCAAGTCAAAGATATCATGACAAGTGTAAACCACATCTAATAAGCAAGGCACCTAAAAATGTGCATCAAAACTACCTCATCAAATTAAACAAGTTCTCAAAAACCCTATACAATTGACCAAGTTTAAGTATGGGAGGGGTGTCATAAAAGTCCTATTGGGTAGACCAAATCCCTCAAGTAGGGGATGGTCCCAAGGATGGAATTTCAAGTTTATGTAGTGGATGATGAGGTGGAAGGGGTTTAGAATTCATAGTTCGATGAGTTTCATGACATACAAGGGCTCATATTATCTCATTTATGGGTGCCTTTGTAGAGGGTGTGTGGCACCTTCATTTGTGATGCAGTTTTTCCAAGCCCATATTCTTGCTATTCTTTATTTATTTCATGTTTTAAGGAATGAGTTGAAGGCCATTGTCCTGGCGTGGTTTCCAGATAATGACAATTTCATTCAAAAATACCTCGTGGAAATGAAAAAGGTTGGCTCGTGATGAGACCCCTTTTGTCTCAGTTGTGTAACTGAGAGCCACTACCCTAGCTTGGTGACTAGATGATGGTAATTTCATATTGCTAAATACTCATGATCATGATAGGATGACTCATGATGAGACCTCCCATCCTCCAACTAACCCCTTAAGAATTCACTATCATTTATTTTGTAGGTCCCCCCTTTCTTAAAGAGAAGTGTTTCATTTCTTTCTTGGGGATCCCTGGGCGAAGCATATGGAAGGTCTATATCTAGGATTTTATCTTTTTAGCCGACAATAATCCCTCTGGGCCTTCAGCCCCTTCTTCCCATGAAATGAGGTACATTCCCTTCTTGGGTCACTAAAGTCAAAAGGCCTAGAAGAGGACAATATGATGGGAGTGTAATGAGCGGAAGATGGTGTTGATACACAGTTTAATTTTGTATCCCTTTAAACCTGAAGCTTTGTTTTTTCCTAGTCATGGAGCTGCTCTTAGTCCTAAAAAAGAGTCAAATGTCTTTCGATTTTTCGGGTTTCAGGATTCAGCCTTTCACAAAGCATGTTTTCCTAACTAACAAGCTCCATACTCCTGGTGCCGAAATCCTGAAAAGGTTTTATATTAAAGAAATAATAAAAAAGGAAAAAGTAGGTGCTATAAGTCCCGACGCACGTTTAACAAAGTATCCTTTAATCGTGATTAATTAAACTCTTAAAAACAATCAAAAATCCATTAATATTTCGCGATTCAGTTTTCCTTGCATCAAAGTGTTGTGAAAGCGTCAGCCCACGAACTCCCGATCCCCGATTTTCCGAAAAGAAGAAGTTAATTACTAATCTTAATTGATTAAAGCGTTAATACAAGTAATCAACGTCTAAACTAATCCCATCGTGATTTCGTGATTTGGGGTTTTCTTATGACATACCTCATGGGTACAAGATCCCCGAAATTTTGAAATATGAAATAGAGAATTTTTTAACAAAGTTTAAAATGAATTTAAAGTTAGTTTAAAATGGGATTAATAAAGATTAAAACGACTTTTCGCGTTTCACATTTCAGGATTTGATGAAAGCAGTCCTTTCGAAACTCTAGTTTTGAAATCGTCGATATATGGTAATATCTGTAACAGACGAATAGATATATTTTCGACTTAACTGCGTATCTCTAGGCATAGCTCCCCCATTAAGACATTCAAGTTTTACCACATGTCTCAGTATGTCCGTCATAAGAAGAGTTAAAGGTTAATAGAGGTTTGGTTTTTCGAATTTCATTCTTATCATTTGAATTCAGAAGTGAATTTCATTCAACAAGCTTACACATTTTTCTCTGCGACATGAATTCGTCCTTAACACGAACATTATGGCACCTAGAAAGGCACATAAGAAAAGTGAAGAAGTAGCTGAAAGTTCAAGCCCAGAAGGAGATTTCGCGTCTGATACTAAACCACATGCCATCGATTCCATCAAATCATGGAGGCAATTTTTTGAAACCTTGGACTACGAAATCAAGAATTTTCTCGATGATTCTGAAAACAAACTTCGGGACATAGAAAAGTCCGAACTTCACAAAGTAGCCACGTGCCCACGAATCATGACATACAACAACATGATCAGTTGGGCTTTGCAGAGGACATACGTGCAAACCAGAATAATTCTGGACAACCAAGGGGTCGTCATCGGTTCTTTCAGACCGAAGCATATACAAGTAATGTACAAATTGTCTCCCAATTCTAAACATATTTATAATAAATAATTCGTAAGTGAGTTTCAAAGGAAAGAATGCACAGAAGCATACCAAACATACCCCGACATAATCAAATACTGGTGGAGACACCCACCAAAATTGGGCTGATAACCATAATGTTTATTCCACAGCCTCTTTGAATGAGTACATGGTTTATGTGGCTATGATGTTATGTAGACTTTTCGGGAAGAAAAGTCCTACCCATTTCCCTACAGAATGGGTGCCCCTTTTACATGAAGAAAACGAAGGCTATAGCTTCATCTGGAACAAAATTCTATCAGATAACCTATCTAAGGAGGTTATGGAGTATCAAACTGCAAGATCCAATGGCCGACCAGTAGCCTTTTACATGTCGGCATATGTCATGGACGCTATATGTTTCATGACTCCTTTCCCTTTGATGAATTGGAGTTGGAACTCAACCTGCACTGAACTGATTCATGAATATCATTCTAAGCCGTGGGAAGAAAATGTTAAGGATTATCTTTACGAAATTTTTCATTTTGTGGTGATACCAGTGCATCAGATGCTGTATGGCTATGCACCCCCCCTGTATTTCAGAGTCGGTCATAGGAAATCTCAAGGCGGTTGACGATTGGTTTATTGAGGATAATTTCTCCTATATCAGGGTTTTCATATGTTCTATCCCTCCTCATGCACTTCCTAAATTTCTCCCTGACAAACTGGTGTGTAGGGAGGTAGATCATCAGATAATAACATGTGGTATTGGGATAGAACTGAAGACAACTCAAAAGAAGTTTTGGCCAGTCTTTCTAGTACAGATTGGATGGTTTTCGCTACTTAACCTAGGTCATTCCAAGGTTGAAGCTCCAGCTTTGGAGGAGGCCAAGTTGGTGAATCTTGAACATAGGAAGCACGACCCTTATCAAACAGTGGGAAGCCACATGGCTCACTGTGGCATGAAATCATTTGAACATGAGGAATCCCCATGTGATGACATTTTCAAAGGGGTCAAAACATATGAGGAAGTGTTAGACAGGGTACATGCGTTATCATCCGATTTGCAAACCAGTCTTCTAACCTTCTAGAGACACAGACGAAGCGGTTTGCCCAAAGTATTGCAGGGCGAAGCAGCAACATCCCCTCCAGAACAAGAAAACATTCCCCCAGGCTTCGGACATAAAGCACAGAATAAAGCAGACACCGAGGAAAACCCATAAGAGGTCGAAGGGTCTTCACAAAACAAAGAAGTCCCACAAATAGAGAATCCAAGAGAAGAAGTAGAAAAAGGGTCTGAGACACCTCCCGAGTCCAGTCAATCGACCCCCCCTTCATCATCTACTATTCATATTGATACTCCCAAGACAACAGGGGAAACAAAATCCACAGAGTTGGGTAATCCCATCACTTCCTTGACCCCTTTACAATCTACTTTTGGTTTCCCTTAGGTAGGAGTCATATATGCTAGCGACATCGACCCTATCTCTAGAGAAGAAATTCCTCCCTCTGATTACTTCTTCAGTAAAAAGAGGAAGGTTGTATTAAAACAAGAGATATATATGCGAGAAGGTGGTATGGTAAAGAAACACAGGGTGCTGGTGGATGGGAAAAACTTGGAAGAGGGAGATTTCTCTACAGAGGTGGCATGATCGATGGGAGCGCTGGCAACAACAAATCTATTCAATGTTAGCAATATGAGAGCAAGGTTGGATCGGAGTAACCATAGGATAACCCAGTTGCAAGATCAACTAAAAGATACCGAGAAAAATATCAAAGAAAAAATAAATAAAGGTCTAGAGCAGGCCAGAACTGCTGACAAGAAAGAAATTCAATCGTTTAATTCAAGTCTAGGCGAGATGAACGAGAAGATGCAAACTAGACAAATACAAGTTATTCGGAAAGAAGAATTGGTAATACAACTACATGCTAAATTGAATTCAATAAAAGGCCAGGTTATAGACCTGGAATTTTTTTAGGACCAATCACTAGAAATACATGCGAAGGTAGAAGCTGAGCAACAGAAAGTAATCTCCCAAGTAGAGATTATTCAAAATTATTTTAAGGAAACAAGCAATGCTTTTGATAATATTATTTTTAAAGAAAAAGAAGCTAAAGCAGTAAGAGACACTTTCCAAAAGGCAGTTGTATGTTCTGAAAACGAAGAAGTATCGAAAATTTTAAAGCTTTCTGTCACAGAGCAGATTAGAGGCGATATCATGCTCAAGGCATGGGAAAACAACATAGAAGTATATAAGAAAATAGTCAAAGAAATCAAAGATGATTGTGAAAGAATCTTTGATTTACTGGACAAGGAATCATTAGGTATGGAAGAGACAATTGCACTGGGCAATTAGGATAGATAAACATTGTAAGACACCAATTGAATTTCGAAGAGGGTTTGAACGAAATTCAGTTGGAAATTTCACAATTAAAGGAAATGAATGTTACCCTAATAGACAAGTGGCTAGTGAAACCAAACTTGAAATTTCAATCAATCAAGTTTGTTGGTAAGGGAATTGAAGATTGACTTCCAGAAACTCAGAGAAAATTCTATTTATTTGAAGCAAAGGATCTTCCAGAGTCTCCTAGAAATTTTGTACATCTTCTTGAAAAATGTATTGAATGTATCAGGCCAAAAGACGGAGATACTTCAGTAAAACAATGAAGTATCATTTTGAAAACTTATATTATCAAGATGATAGGAAAATAAATGATAATCATGCAAATGGTTGGGGTTTGCAATTCTTGTAACTATTTTCCCCTAGGAGTTAAGAGATCACCAACCAACAATCATCAAGGATCTGGTATAAACATAATTTTAGGATACTGATCTAAGGATTTTTCTGGGCGCATTGTAAAGAAGAATTTGAAGATATTTTTGAATTAATACGAATACAGGTTGAATATTCCAGATCTGGTCAAGTTTGAGTAATGTGTTTCTCCGTTGTTTCATATTTTTCATATATCTTTTTAATGACTGCTTAACTACAATTTAGTACAACCTCTACTGTGGTAATTAATTATTCTTGCAACTTAATCATTTACAACCTTTCCTCTGTATCGGCTATCAGCAGATACAAGACCTGCAAAAGTTTTAGATTTCAATATCATATGCTTCATTAAGAGTTCTTCCTAAATATTTTTCTTCTTCTGTCACAAAGTGAGATTCCTCTTTAATTGATGCCTCACCCTGTTCGACAACTTTATGTTTTCTCTTCACTTCATGCATATTCCCTTTTCAAAATTTAACTCAGATACTAGAAACGAACTTTAGTTTCGTCATACTTTTAATTCAAGGTTTCGTCATACATGAGAAATAAATATGAAAATGAAAGGAAAGAAAGATGACCTACCTACTTACTTGGGGGCCTTGGGGGCCTTGGGGCCCTGAAGATCAAGCAATAGGTGATGTTAGGTGAAGTCACACAACCAGTGCAACCACTTGATCATCTTGTCAAAGTATCTGCCCCTATGCTTAATCATGTGAAACAACAAAGATAAGTCCAACACAAAATTATCATGAGCATATATATATAAAATCAATCGTAAAATGAAACTCATGGAGATGGGTGGGAGGGAAGAAATCCTGTTGGAAATAGAAATAGTCAACCTAATCATCCTGCATGAGAGTGTAACTACAATCCTGGTCAATCCATCTCTGAAGAGGGATACTATTTGTAGATGGTGGCTCATCTTCATCCCTGTTATTATGATCACTGCTTCCTGAAGACCGAGAAGATATTAGAGATCCCAAGGATACCTCATGGTTTCCCTGAGAAGTGGAAATGAGGTAAGGGATAGGCTTAGGTCTAGGAAAAGAAAAACACGCCATCTTCATATATGAATCTCTATAGAAATACTCAATATGAAAATACTTCGTCTTTGTAGAGTGAACCTATGATCACTCTGAGATGGCCACATCCTGGTATTCTTTCAAAATTGAGGACGAAAGTGGATGAGAGTCCTCATACAACAAGTCTGTATCCCCAAAAATATATGCATCACAAGTCCCAAGGGATGTCTAGAAATCATCCTGAAAATGCCTCAACTGGTCATCCTTGAATACATCTGTAATCGTGTCATCATAAGGATGCCAAACATATGAATCATATACGCATGAAAAGTAGTCCTTTGAATATGATAACTCAAACTCATTTTCTTGAGTGCTACCCTCAATGTCGTAAATGGGGTCTCTATAAAAAATGAGACAACCAAAATCCCACTTGCGTTTGCCAGTCTGTATGAAAGTGTCTATATGCTCATCAACCATGTCGAAGGGTTCTTTCATAAGACCTTCGGTGTGACTCAAAATGACCATCTCTTCATCTTTGTGTGCAGGAAGGATAGAGGCTAAGACAATTTCAACTGGATCTTCAAATTCTTCATCATCGAGACTGATTGCTTCTTCAACATTGTGTGCAGGAGGAGAGCAAGGTTGGTCAACCTCACCTTCATCAAGAAGGAGCAATGATAGTGGTGCCTCAATATGTTGTGCATTATCATAATTCTTCTTTATTCTTATGGACATGCCCCTCCATCGTCTCTTCATCAGAAGAGGCTTGATCCTTAGTGAATAGTTCTTTGTTCCCTTTTCTTCAAGAGGATCTATCGTATCCAAAGTTTCCTCCAATAATTATTCACTTTCGAAGTCATGGAATAAAGTATCATCAAGATCTTCGAAAGGATCACAACTCATCATTTTCTCTTCCTGATGTGTAGGAGGAACAAAGACATGGATGTCTTCATCAAGTGGAAGGGCATATGAAAGCGCTTCGTCTTTGTCAAATCTATCATCCAGATCTTCAACATGAGAAAATTCATCGGGATCTTCTTGGTAAATTTCTTCATATGTATGTTCTTCGAGAACTTCTTCATCTTCAAGGGATAGTTATTTGGAAGGAAATAAATATTTTATATGATTCATCCTTTTCTCAACAACTTTATTAGCAACCTTTTCCATTTCCATTTGTAGTAGTTCCCTCTTTGAGGCATAACAAGTTATAGATGAGGGTTCATCCCATGGTGCCATATTTGCATTGACTGAAAATATACCTCAATGGAGTCGCCAAATGAGATCAAGGCTCATCAAAGGATGGAAATGGATAAGGTGGGTTCTTCTAAGATGGAGTCACCAGATAAGCTTCAAGAAGAGCTCATCAAGGGTGGAAAGGGAATGTCCTTTCGGTGGAGTTGCCAGGGAAAATGATTTGGGATAGATTGCCAAAGTGTCATTAGGTTTCGAAAGAGGATTCAAAATACTCCCCGACAATGGCGCCAAAATTTTATCGCACAAGTTGTAGGTTGGGAAAATCCTGACCCAACCATTAAATGGTGACAACTTTGAGAGAACCTATCCACTATCACCTTGGGTAGGTGTTCTCGTCACTTTAGAGGTGAAGTGGTCACCTAAAGGGGGGAATCTCGATGACCCTAGGGGGAAATGAGATGGAAAGTGTGATGTATGAATGAATTCCCCTATAGGTCAAGTTTCTATGTGTGGAGAAGGGATTGAGTAAGGTCTTGATGATAGCCAAGGGTTTCCAGGAAGTAATAGACCTTACAAATGTTGATTGTACCTTCCCGAGACACAAGGAAAACAATGATACAACCCCAAATATATGATGGAAAATAAAGTTAAGCTTGTTGTCCCTAATTGCATCAGTTATTAACAATATATATCCACAATAAAAATGATATTGAATGCTGCAAAACAAGTTGCTAAAAGTCTAGCTGAAAGAGGAAGAGATAAACTAGAAACAACTAGATCAACTCAAGTAAAATAGTATTAGACTTTAGCAATGAAAGAAGGCTGTAATAAAAGTTGTTTGCAGAAATATTTTTCAGCCTTATGGCTGAAGAAATTTTTTGTTACATCATTAAATTCAACCACCAAAACTCACAAATAATCCACCCAAAAGTTGCGCTAGACCAAGCAGATAAAAGTGTCAAACTCTTAGCTAATTCTGACAGTTGAAAATCAAGTTATAAGTGAAAGAGTGTTAGGGATTTTGCAATCCTAATGGATGAAGATGAAAGTTTATAAAAAAATAAATAAATACCCCTCTAGAGGGGACTCCCTAGTGGCTAAGAGGTGCTCTAGGAACAAGGAACAAAACCCAAATTGCAGAAAGTTGAAATGACAAAAAATCACGTTTCCCAATGCACTATTTTATTTTTCCAATGAAATATATTCAGATTAGTGCCTTTAAAATTGGGTAAATGGAGTATTAGAATAAATATTTAGATCAACAAAGACCATAGGGGCGTAAGCCCTTTTACTTCCTAGGGTATGCCAATCAAACTTAGGGTAAATCTAAGAGGGTATACACACTCGTAATCCTCCTAGAAACCCTTGCAAAATAACTTGTAAACTTTAGCAAAATAGACGAAGCTTAATGGAGGGTGTGTCAAACATACTCCTCCTAGGGTTTCAAACAACCATAACCAAGAAAGAGAAAGAAATAACTGACAATGCATATTTTTCCTTACCAATTCCAAGAGAGAGAGAGATCAAACCCTAGTTTCACCTAGCAAATTCACCATAAGCATCAATAGAACAAGCATCCAAGAGGTGTGCACCACTCTTCCTCATCCATTCACCAAAAGATAGCACCATGAAACATTTGCACAAGAGATAAACACCTAATTCCCAAGAATAAAAAAAATTTCAGCCAAGTACTGTAATACCCCAAGGACAAGCCCCAGTTATATCTATGTATTGTAAAGTACATGTTTTGTAGGCTAGTGAGCCGAGAAATTGTAAGCTGGTAAACTTATGTGCAAGTAGGCTGGAGAGCCTAGGTGTTAAAGGCCAAGAGCCTATTTTGTACATGTAATTATGCACTTTGTTAATACAAAAACATTGCTGCGTGTAGACCGACCATGAAGAAAGAGTGATGGGGGACTAATTTTCCACAGGGTTGGGTAAGGGAGGAGGCTAAGTGTGTGGGCCTAGGGGCTAATCTAGGGGCATTACCTCTAAAGGGGATAATAATTTATTATTATTTCCTAAAGGCTAAGGTGGAAAATTGACCAAGTGTTGTCCTAATTTCCTGGAAAGGGAACGAGTGCTAAGTGGAACTCATGCGGCTCCAAGAAGACAAGTGTCGACCTGGCGCATGCAGTTAAAACATATTAGTCAATTCCTGTTAGGGGTTTGTCCTCCATTCTAGCATCCACTGTTTATCCTGTTTTGTTGGGACACTGATCTTTGCATGCCCTCACGCAGCTCTGAAACCAGAAAACCATGAGGCTGACTTGTGATGCTTTCCTGAGAAGCTGACGCATCCTCCGTCTGAACCAATTTTGCCTCTGCGTTGGACCTTTGCATAAGACACACACCTCTAAAAACCAAACTTGTGAAGCCGACCCCTGTCTTTTGTGAAGCCTGAGCATCTCGTAAATGTCTATGTCATGTGTGTTATAATTGTGGGTTGTTGAGACCATGAAGTCCCTTAGCTAAGTGTGGTTGTCGTCGTCGTTTGTTCCTTGTTGAGTCTTGCTGTTGTCCTCCTTGTGCGGGAACGAAGTTGAAGAAGCAGGTTGTCAGGCCTATGTGCAACACTCTCTCCATGTGAGAGAGGTGGTTGTGGTTGAAGAGGTAGTTTGTCAGGCCTGTGAGCAACTCTCTCCAAGTGAGAGAGTGTGCTGTGGAAGTGAGTTCTCTGAGAAGGGGTCTCATAGTTGCTACAGAGCTCTGAGAATTTTGGTCTGACCTGTTGCTGAAGCCCAAGGCAAGGGAGGTGAAGAAACCGATGGACTATGTGATAGTGAAGGTGTATACTCCTGGGGTGCAATAGACATGTGGGGAATGAGAGTCTGTGAGTAGTGGGCATAAGGGGCTCCTAGGAGAGAATCCTTCCTCAGAAACTGTGTGTCTTCCTATTGACCTTTCCTAGCCTAGGATTCCCTTGCCCGATGGACCATAGTCCCATATCGAGGGTGACCTACTACTGTGAGTGATGAGCAATGTGGTCTAAGGCTGGGAGCTTCGTGGAAGGTTTGCACACAGTTGGTGGTGTTATTACAATTGAAAGATAAGTATAATTTATGTGCTTAATTTTATGTTATGCATACCTGTGATGCTTGAATGTTATCATGTATTCCATTGCATATATGAATTATTGTCTATTACATTTGAATCTGTATGGTAGCAACAACTCTATGTTATGTGTTTTATTTCGATTAAAATGAATGTTATATATATATATGAATGTTCCACGTGGTAGTGTTACTTGGCCTGTTGAAAGGTTGGGGATGTTGCCGTTTGGTATCATGGCTAAGAAAGAGCTAAATAGTGACATTGGTGGCCTGGTGATGGTTGGGGATGTTACAAATTGGTATCAAAGCCATGGTTTTGACACTGAGCCTGGATGGGCCACGTTAATGGTTAACGAGACAAAGTTTTCAGAGTGAATTGTTGTCGAAAGGGACAAAATTCAAGGTTCAGAGTGTTGCTGGGTGAAAGGAGTGCGTCGACAGAGTCTTTGACTCAAAAATCTTGGGAGAAATAGATTGAGTTTTCTCGTGAAGGGACGTGAAGATCTTTTGCAAGGAGTGCACAAATCCAAAAATCGACTAAGTGTTGAAGCAACCCTCTAAGGAGAAAGGGGTTCGAGAACTGAAGCTCAGGAGGAGGAGTGACAACAGTCGTTAGATCTGTTGTTGGAAGGATTCTGGACCATTAGATTTGTGTCCAGGAAAGAAAAGGAGAGTGATGAGGAGGAAACATATCCCAAGCCATAGGATCTGAGCGCAAAGGATCGATAGTCGTCTGATCCAGGTTGATAAGTGGCGCAAGATCCAAAACTCCAGAGCGAGGGAACTTCAGAAGTTCTGTGATCGAGGAGAAAGTGAAATAGCCAAAGTAGATCACAACCGTTCGTTGCGAAGGACACACGTCAAGAGATCATGCAATTTGGGTGGAAGTACTTCGTGAGGAGGCAAGTGCTGTGAGTTTGAAACTCCCGAAGACCGAAGTGACGAAGTCACTCATAGACATTGATCGTGAAGGAGGACACGCGTCGGTATATTGTGAACTCCGAGGAAAAGTGAGTGTAGAGGAGTTGAAACTCCCAAAGCTCGAAGAGCTGAAGTGGTGAGTCATGATGACATCACCAGGAGGTGATGTGGACCTTTCCTATACCTGCTACATGTCCTCACCCAGAATGTTTATAGTTGTACTATGTGGGCCCTGAGGTTGAATAACATAGTTAAAGGTCGAAGGACCCACACTGGCATTTATCACGATATATAAAGATCGACAACCAGGAGGCATTGCGGGGACCCAAGTTGCACAGGAGTTAATTCTCCAAGGCAGTCCCGCAATCCAAACAATGGTTTTCCCGGGGGGTTACGTGTCAGTGTCAGAGGAATTGCGGGATGAAAGGAGGGTTACTCCAAACCACCATTGCATGCCCCTGCAATTGGAAAAGAGTAAGTGATGTGACGTAATGACGTCAACAAAAGTGTCATGGAAGTCTTCAAAAATTAATGGTTCGGGACGTTGGGGGTGTGAGGATGTGAAATCCTCCGAAGTCATGGAGCTCACATGCTTGAAGTTCCACAATGGGTTTCAACCAGTGGATGTTGGGTAGTAGTGGACGGTTGATCCACCATTACTTCACGAGTTTGTTAATTCGAAACTCCGAGAGTCTGTTGTGATGTATTACGAAGGTTTCTAAAACCCAAAGTTCCAGGTAAGCACCTATCGACCTAGCGCTTGGTCACAACTCTTGATCGCATGGGTTGGGATCTAAGAAAAAGGGGCTAATGTCCAAAAATTATAGCAGAGCAGAGCTCCGAAAGAAGAAATCTGTGGGGATTCTTGATTGAACAAGAATCACAAAGAATGAAAACTGAACGTTTTCTTGAATCAGATTTGTTTATGAATGCTATGGGATTTGTTAAGGAATGATGGCCTAACAAATTCTGATTGTCTGCACATTGTGTTTCTAGAATTTTAATGAGTGCCAGAACCGAATAGAGTTTCCACTAAGTGCAAAGAAATGGAAGAGGCACAGACTGCTTCTAGTTCAGAGAATGAAGCAAAAGGAATGGATGCCCACTTGGGAGTTGAAGGATAAAACTCCAATGGACATGGAGAAGAGATATATAAGGAAGGGCATATGATGAAAATCATTGATCAATTGCAGAAAGATGCCCAGACTAACCGAGTAGATGACAAAAATCTCATGAAAGCCATGGATCAACAGGGAGAATTCAACCTAAAGTTGATGCGGAGCTTGGAAAGGATCGAAAATAAGTTGGATAAGGAAGGTGATTCAAGAAAAACAGGGAGTCGTGAACCCCCTGATAAGAAAATAAGATCAAGAAGCGTTAGCAGGCATCATCGTCACTCTCTGAAACATCCCAATAAGGAGGCACGCAATAGTTCAAGCCCATCTCCTACCAGAAAACATAGGATATCTGGAGTGGATGAACTGAAGGGAGAAATGAACAAGATTAAGCCTCCTATGTTTGATGGAGAACATAAGAAGGAGGAAGATGTCGAGACGTGGTTGCTTGGCATGATGAAATATTTCCAACTGCAAAATTATTCCTCTCATGTAGAAGGAAGAATTGCAATGTATCAACTAAAAGGAAAAGCATCCATGTGGTGGGATCAACTTGTGCAGCTGCAACACATTAGAGAGAAAGATGTTACCTGGAAAGAATTCAATAACTATTTTGAAAAAAAATACTTGACCAAAAGATACTATGACAGGTAGATGAAAGAGTTCTTTGAACTCAAGCTGGGAAACATGTCCATTGATGAATACGAACGAAAGTTTTTGGAGTTGTTGAAGTATGTTCCGTTCATCAAGGATGATACTATCAAAATTCAAAGGTATATGAGTGGACTACCACCTTCCATTGGGGAAAAGATTCAGTATGATGACCCTAAGACTATGGAATAAACTATAAGAAGAGCGAAATGCTTATGTGAACAACAAATAGAAAAGCCTACTTTTCAGAAGGCTTGGGATGACCAGAAGAGGTTTAAGAAAGAGCAAAGGCAGAAAGGAAACAAACCACCCTTTTTCAGGAACAGTCCTCAAGGATAGATAGGTTTTAGAGAGCCCAGGAAGGCTGAAGTAGGTGGGCAATTGCCAAGGCAGAAACCTATGGAATATTGGGGTTGTAAAGGAAATCATAGGTACAAATACTGCCCCCACAGAAATGACAAAGTGAGAGTTGTCCATAATGTTCAGCAAGCTGAAACAATGGAGGACATGGGCAGTAGAATACCAAGGATATATGCAGCCCTGGACAACAAGCAAGCTGAATTTCAATCACACATGATTAAAGTGGAAGGTATGACCAAAAACCATGCCTTTACTATTTTAATAGACTCAGGATCTAGTCATAGTTATGTAGATCCTAGAATGGTGGAAAGGTTGCATTTACCAAGTAGCAAGCATGAGAAATCTTGGCTGGTGCATATGGCTACAGGAGCCAAGAGAAAGGTTGTTGAGTTGGTTAAGTCCTGTCCAGTGGACATGAATGGACTGAGCACAAAGTCTGAATTAAATGTTTTACCTTTAGGTTCCTATGACTGTCTAATTGGGATGGATTCGTTGGACCAACACCACGCCATCTTAGACTATCATAACAAGGAATTCACTTGCCTAGATTAGGAAGGGAATCAGAGAATAGTCCAAGGAATTTCTAGAGCATTTGCTGTCAGAGAAATCTCAGCAATGCAGCAGAAGAAGAGCTACATAAAAGGCTATCAATTATTTGCAACCCATGTGGAGGAAGCATCTAAGGATGAGGTCTCAAATATTGAAGACCATGCAATATTAAAAGATTTCAAAGATGTATTCCAGTAGGTACCAGGATTACCCCCGAAAAGAGATATTGACTTCTCAGTAAATCTAATGCCTGGAGCAGCTCCAATGTCGAAATCTCCTTACAGAATGAGTACACAAGAGATGAAAGAACTGCAATTGCAGCTTGCAAATATTTTGAAGAAGGGGTATATATTCCAAAGTGTGTCACCTTGGGGAGCCCCGATCCTGTTCGTGAAGAAGAAGAATGGGACACTGAGATTGTGCATCGATTCCAGACAATTGAACAAAGTGACCGTTAAGAACAAGTATCCTTTGCCGAGAATCAATGATCTCTTTGATCAGTTGAAGGATGCCAAGATATTTTCAAAGATAGACCTCAGGCTAGGTTACCACCAGGTAAGAATTAAGGATGAATACATCGGCAAGACCACCTTTAGAGAAAGGTATGGTCACTATGAATTCACAGTGGTTCCATTTGGGTTGTCGAATGAACCCATTGTCTTTACGTGCCTAATGAATGGCATATTCAAGGAATATCTGGACAAGTTTGTCATAGTATTTTTGGATGAAATTTTGGTGTATTCCAAGTCAGAGGAAGAGCATGAAAAACATTTGAGGATGGTTTTGCAGGTTCTAAGGGAGCACTAGCTGTATGCTAAGTTGAGAAAATGCTCGTTTTATCAAAATAAGATCCATTACTTGGGGCATATCATTTCAAAGGATGGGATATTCGTGGATCCTGAGAATATTGAGGCCATCAAAGAATGTTCAATGCCAAAGAATGTGATAGAATTCAGATCCTTTATGTGTCTAGCTGGTTATTACAGAAGGTTCATTGTAGGGTTCTCAAGGATAGCTCACCCTATCACTTCCTTACAAAGGAAGGAGAATAAATTTCAATGGATAGAGGAATGTGAGAAAAGATTCTAGTGATTGAAGCGATTGTTAACCAGTGCTCCAATCCTGAGGATTGCAGATCCGAATGAGGATTTCGTGGTTTGCACAGATGCATGCAAAGAAGGATTGGGAGGATTCCTCAACCATAATGGGTTTGTCATATGTTATGAATCCAAAAAATTGAAAGAGGATGAAAATAACTATGCCACTCATGATTTGGAGTTGGTAGCCATCGTTCACGCTCTGAAGAAATGGAGGCATTACCTCATGGGAAGGAGGTTCGAATTGAGGACAGACCCTAACGGTCTGAAGTATTTGTTTGATCAGCCAACCTTGAATTCTAGGAAAAGTAGGTGGTTGGAGTTTTTTTGTGAATATGAATTTGATATGAAGCATATCAAAGGAAAAGAGAACAAAGTGGCTGATGCGCTCAACAGGAGAGTGCATGAATTGCATGATACGACCATTAGCATGTACTAAACTAATATTAAAAGCATTATTTTGGAAGATGCAAATGCAGATTTGCAGTACATGGATTTGGTAGCAAAGCTACAACAAGGTGAGATGCCATAGAAAGTGGAAAATTATAAATTGGAAGTCGATGGAACACTTATGTACAAGAACAAAATTTATGTACCTAATGTCTAGGACTTGAAACTTATGATTTTGAAAGAAATGCATAATGTGCCTTATGCTGGGCACCCCCGATATCAGAAAACTGTGGCAACAGTCAAGAGCCATTACTTTTGGCCAGGTATGAAGAGAGAGATTGTTGAATACATCGCTAGATGTATGGAGTTTCAGAAGGTTAAAGTTAAGCACAGGCACCCAGCAGGGTTGCTATAGCCTTTACCCATTCCTGAGTGGAAGTGGGAGGTAGTGACAATGGATTTCATCATAAGATTGCCCAGGACTGGAAAACAACATGATTCAATCATGGTGGTGGTGGACAAGCTTATGAAAGATGTCCATTTTATTCCATTAAAGACTACTCACAAGGCAACTTACGTTGGTGATATTTTTATGAGGGAAATAACACAATTGCACAGTATTTCCAAGAAAATTGTGTCTGACCGAGACCCAGAATTTACCCCAAAATTTTGGAAGGGGTTGTTCAAAGGGTTTGGAACAAATCTGAACTTCAACACTGCTTATCATCCCGAGTCTGATGGGCAGACAGAGAGGGTGAACCAAGTGATAGAAGATATGCTAAGGATGTATGTGATGGACAAACCATCTAAATGGGAAGACTACCTACACTTGGTAGAATTAACCTACAACAATGGGTATCAAGCATCACTGAATATGAGCCCATTTGAAGCACTTTATGGCAGAAAGTGAAATACTCCAGTAAGTTGGGATAATCCAGCTAATAGAGCAGTGGTTGGGCCAGAGTTGCTCAAGAAAATGGAAGAGAAAATGCTAAAAATTAAGCAGAATTTAAAGGATTCCCAAGACAGGCAGAAAATTTATGTTGATAAAAACAAAACCCACAAAGAGTTTAAAGTGGGAGAGCATGTTTTCCTGAAAGTGAAAGCCAATAGAAGTTACTTGAGGCTGGGAAACTGTTCGAAGTTGGCAGCCAGATTTTGTGGGCCATTTGAAATCCTAGAATGGATTGGGCCAGTTGCATATATGCTTGCATTACCTGCATCCATGATTGTACATAATGTGTTTCATATTTAATTGATTAAGAAATATATACCTGATGCTAATCATGTAATTGATTGGAATGTGATTCAGGTGGAGCAAGAAGGTGTCTTGAAAGTGCATCTGATGCACATATTGGACCGGAAAAGAAAGCATCTTCGGAATTGATCCATAGGGCATGTAAATGTCCAGTGGACCTGGTATGATCTTGAGGATGTGACATGGGAGCATGAGGATGCTATGCGAGCATAATAACCACATTTTTTTGAAGATTTTGGAAATCTTGCTAATGTTGTGCAAGTAAGTTGCACTGAGGATAATGTAAAAATAAGGGGAGGGGATTGTAATACCCCAAGGATGAGCCCTAGTTATATCTATGTATTATAAACATGTTTTGTAGGCTGGTGAGCTGAGCAATTGTAATTTGGTAAGCTAATATGTGCAAGTAGGTCCGAGAGCCTAGGTGTTAAAGGCCAGGAGCATGTTTTGTACATGTAATTATGCACTTTGTTAATATAAAAACATCGCTGTGTGTAGACCGACCATGAAGAAAGAGTGATGGGGCACTAAGTTTCCACAGGGTTGGGTAAGGGAGGAGGCTAAGTGTGTGGGCCTAAGGGATAAGTTAGGGGGCTTACCTCTAAAGGGGATAATAATTTATTATTATTTCTTAAAGGCTAAGGTGGAAAATTGACCAAGTGTTGTCCTAAGTTCTTGGAAAGGGAGCGAGTGCTAAGTGGAAATCATGTGGCTCCAGGAAGACACATGTCGACCTGGGTGCATGCTGTTAAAACATATGAGTCAATTCATGTTGGGGGTTCGTCTTCCATTTTGGCATCCACTGTCTATCCTGTTTTGCTGGGCAAATGATCTCTGCATACCCTCACACATCTCTAAAACCAAAAAACCATGAGGCGGACTTGTGATGTTTTCCTGAGAAGTCAACGCATCCTCCGCTTGAACTCATTTTGCCTCTATGTTGGACCTCTGCATAAGCCACACGCCTTTGAAAATAAGACCCATGAATCCGACCCGCGTCTTTTGTGAAGCCTGAGCATCCCGTAAATGTCTATGCCATGTGTGTTATAACTGTGGGATGTTGCGGCCATGCAATCCCTTGGATGAGTGTGGTTTTCGCCGTCGTCTGTTCCTTGCTGAGTCTTGTTGTTGTTCTCCTTATGCAGGAACGAAGTTGAAGAAGCAGGTTGTCAGGCCTATGTGCAACACTCTCTCCAGGTGAATTAGGTGGTTGTGGTTGAAGAGGCAGGTTGTCAGGCCTATGAACAAATCTCTCCAGGTGAGAGAGTGTGTTGTGTAAGTGAGTTCTCTTGGAAGGGGTCCCGTAGTTGCTATAGAGATCTGAGAATTCTGGTTCGGCATGTTGCTGAAGCCTAAGGAAAAGGAGGTGAAGCAACTGATGGGCTATGTGACAGTGAAGGTGTATACTCCTGGGGTGGGACATGCATGTGGGGAATGAGATTCTGTGAGTAGTGGGAATAAGTGGCTCATGGGAGAGAATCCTTCCTCATAAACTGTGTGTCTTCCTGTTGACCTTGCCTAGCCTAGGATTCCCTTGCCTAATGGAGCTTAGTCCCATCTCGGGGGTGACCTACTACTGAGAGTGATGAGCAGTGTGGTCTAAGTCTGGGAGGTTCGTGGAAGGTCTACACGCAGTTGGTTGTGTTATTCCAGTTGAAAGATAAGTATAATTTATGTGTTTAATTTTATGTTATGCATACTTGTGATGCTTGAATGTTATCATGTATTCCGTTGCATATATGAATTACTGTCTATTACATTGGAATCTGTATGGTAGCAGTAACTATGTGTATATATATCTGTGAATGTTTCACGTGGTAGTGTTACTCGGCATGTTGAAAGGTCGGGGATGTTGTCGTTTGGTATCACAGCTAAGTCAGAGCTGAGTAGTGACATTGTCGGCCTGGTGATGGATGGGGATGTTACAATTACATCTCAGAATGGGAGAGTTATGTTATGAAATGAGATTGACATGATCTCTATTTATACAAAAACCTTAAAACATAGTTTGTCCACTTAGAAAGGGTAAAACATAAGATAAGGGGTCAACAACCCTTATGATACAGATTTTATGAGAAGATCGAAATGAATACATATTATTATCAAAATATTCTTAACACAGAATAATAGATATATAGTAAAATTGGTTTCTATTCAATAAGGAAATAAGATGAAACTGTAAAATGCAGCGGAAAACAAGCTTGCTAGAATGGTGGCGGCTTATCTCTGAGAAGAGATGTGAGAGTTTCCCTCATTCACTAGAAGATGATTACAATGAGGCTCTCAAGGCCTTTTTACATTAAATAGGAACGTCAAAAACCCTAGACATCCAAAAAAATAACCCTAGGAGATGAAGCGCCAAAAGTCATGTGGGCCTCGTTTGGGTAAGTTAGTACATCAACTTCTTGTGGTCATAACTTTTGCATACAATCTCCGTTTTAGGTGCACAATATCCTGTTGGAAAGGTCTATTTGAGGAATACATGTTGCATGTGGCGAGCCCTACACATATTGACGGCGATCCCTAAAAATGTTGTTTAGGGCCTCAAAATGGCCTCGAAAGTCAAGGACCTGAAAACTAGGAAAAACTGTCGAACTTGAAAACTACCAAAATGAGCTAGTTGGAATAGGTGGGAGGCCACCGACATCGATCTGGATCAATCCTCCCCCTTTAGGAAGCAATGGTATCGATTTTTTTGAGTGTCCCCATTAGATGAGGAAATTTCTGCTGAATTTGGCCCCCGGTGAGTCACTTGCCTTGGTGCAGGAGCTACCCTACTTTGACAACTCGATAAAGTTGGATCCTTTGTTGGCGAGTTCCCTTGACCTATTTGTCTACAATATGATCACTGTATTCATGTTGTATGTAGTTGGGGATGATCTTTGTTGGTGTCAGCTATTTTTCTATCGCTGAGGTGTCTAATAATGGTGGGAAATAAGGTCGAAGGAGATCCACGTTGAACACTGGGTGCATGCCAAGGAAAGGAGGAATGTTGAGCTCAAAAGAATTATCACCCGCAACCTTGGTGATGGTGTACAACCCATAACAGAGTGGGCGAAGCTTCCGATGGGGTCTAGTAAGGTGTTCTTTCTATAACCAAACTTTGTCTCCCACCTGAAACTTATGTGGCACCTGATGTTGATCATGGCGCTTCTTGTACTTGGCATTGGACTTTTGTAGGATATCCTGAACTTGTTGATGGATGTGCTAGATCCACTCAATGAACCGGGTGGATTTTTCAGCTTCAGTTGGATCAGGAGATGAGTTGGTCGAGGTGACCGCAAGGGGTAGTGCAACATCTATGGGACCCAATGGTTGGAATCCCAACCCCACCTGAAAGGGGATGTGGTTAGATGAGCTATGTAAGGCTCGGTTATAGCTATGTTGGACATAAGGAATACTCTCATCCCATGTGCGAGGGTGCTTGGAATGATACATGCGTAGGATATGCACGATCATTCGATTTACGACCTCGGTTTGGCCATCTGTATGGGGGTGGAAGGCCGTAGATTTGTTGAGCTTGGTGTCTAGCAGTGACCAGAGGCTCGACCAGAATGTGGTGAGAAATTAACTGTCTCGATCTGATTCAATGGTTTGTGGGATTCCAAAATGTACCCAAACTTGTGCAAAGAAGAGCTTGGCAGTGGCCTCTGCTGTGATGCTCTTCTTGTAGGCGGCCAAAATCACCATCTTATAAAAATGATCAACAACCACAAAAATACAGTCATTTACCCTCTTGGTAGATGGGAGGCCCGACATATAGTCCATGGAGATGGATCCCATGGCCTATCAAGAGTAGGAAGAGGGGTGTACATGCCCTATTTCTTAGTGGTCGGTTTGGCAATAACGCAAACAGTGCAGGACCTGATATACTTGCTGACCTCCTGTCGAAGTTTCGTCCAGTAGAAATGTTTCTGTAGAATTTCCACTGTCTTTTCGACGCTAAAGTGTCCTGCCACTTGATTGTAGTGGGATTCCTAGATCAACTTCGCTTGCTCGCTTGATGGAACACATATATGGCCTAGACGACACAACAACCCATCTTGAAGATGTAAATTAGCAACAACTTCATTTGTGCCCAACATTTGGTAGGTTGTGGCGAAGTCCGGGTCTATCTCATAGAGTTGGGGCCATCAAGAGGTCTCATGGTCACAAGAGTCTAGCACCATGGTGAGTGTTGTGACTGGCGGTCTGCTGAGGAAATCATCGACATGGTTGATGCTTCATGCTTTATACTTGATGTTGAGGTGGAATTGCTGCAAGTATGTGGACCACTTTTGATGGCGATCATTCTGCAATTTTCCTTGTGTCTGCATGAACTGCAGTGGCTTATGATCAGTGTGGATGACTGTCTTCTTCCCAAGAATGTAATGTCTCCATTGGCGACATGCTTGCACAATGGAGTACATTTTTTTGTCGTAATTAGGTTACTTACAGAAAAAATTTGATAGTGTCTCACTATGATAGGCCATGGGGTGGCTGTGCTAAGTGAGAACGACACCCACAATATAGTCTGAAGCATATGTCTCGATCTCAAAGGGATGTTGCAGGTCTGGTAGTGAAAGTACTGGGGCTGAGCACAAGCGTTGCTTCAAATCATTGAATGCTTGTTTTTGGGACCGACCCCACACAAATTTCTCCTTACCACCACCCTTGGTTACTTGGGTGAGGGCCCATGCAATATGGGAGAATCCCAACATGAACTTGCGGTAGAAATTGGCAAGGCCTTAGAAGCTCTGAAGCTCAGTGCGTGTGGTTGGGGCTGGCAGTCACAAATGACTTAGATCTTGGTTGGATCCACATGTACACCATGTTGATCAATGATGTAGCCTAGGTAATGGACCCTATCCATGTTGAAGGATCATTTTTCCAAGTTGGCGTATAGCTTGTGTTGCCGTAGGGTGTGTAGAACTTGCTGAATATGCTGGAAGTGTTCTGCCCAAGTCTTGTTGTAAATGAGAATGTCATCCAGATACACCACTACAAAATTATTGGTGAATGGTCGCATGATATCGTCCATCATCCTCATGAAAGTGGCTGGAGGATTTATCAAGCCAAAGGGCATGACCAACCATTTGAAAAGACCTTCCTTTGACTTGAAGATAGTCTTCCATACATCTGTCTATTCTATCAGGACTTGGTGGTAGCCAGACTTCAGATCAATCTTACTGAAGTATTTGGCCCCCGTGAGCTGATCAAGGAGGTGGTCTATTTGGGGAATTTGGTACTGGTTTATGACTGTGATTTTATTCAGGGTCCAGTAATCAATGCAGAGTCACCAGGTTCCATATTTCTTCTGTACCAGCATGATTAGGCTCCCGCAAGGTGATGAGCTGGGATATATGTTCCCCTTGTGGAGTAGTTCTTGGATATGCTGCTTGATCTCCTCATTATCTAAAAGAGAGTGGTGGTAGACTGTCCCATTAGGAAGCGGTGCACCGGGGGTCAGATCTATGGGGTGCTTTACTTGGCAGTGCAGAGGTACCCCCATAGGTGAGGAGAAGATATCTGAGTATGATTCCATGACCTTATCCACTTGCTTCTGCTATATGGAAAGGTTGGTCGTGGAGACCTTGGATGTGGCTGCGATATTTTTCTCATTCTGAGAGTGAATCACGAAGAAGAAAAACTTCCCCGTCTGAGAGATGGCCTTCCTGCATTGCTTGGAAAATATCAAGGAAATAGAACTAGGTGGGACTGCCTCCAGTATCCTGTACAATTTCTTGTTCAAAGTAATAATAACATTGTGAGGCCTAGACTCATATACAACATGGTGTTTCCATAAATATGGTTGGCCCAAAAGAACATTACAAACTTTGAGAGGGGAAACATCACACAATACCTCGTCTTTGAAGGGCTTGATGTCGTATGACAAATGACATTGTTGGCTAATGTGGATTTCTCTTCCTTGGCAGAGCCATCCAATGGTGTAGGACTGCGGGTGCAACGTTGTCGGCAGGGTGAGTTGCTTGACAACCTCTACTGATATGAGGTTCTTTTGGCTACCTCTATCAACGATGAAGTGCAATGGGGTACCCTTCACCCACATCTGTGAATGAAAAAAATGTTCTCCTTCCTCTGGCTTGTCTGGTTCACCGTGTTGGAGCTTGGTGGTAGTAATGGTAGCACTGGGTTTTGCATAAATGATCCATCTCCCCGTTTCTGGTTCTGAGTCAGAGTTGAAACCTGCATCTGATTCAGAGGATTTCACCTCAGCCACGAGCGAATTCTTTGAGTGGCAATCAACAGTGTTATGCCAGGGGCTCTTATGGAAGTTGCACCACTTCCTGGTATCTTTCTTTGTCTTTCCAGTGTCCTTCTTTTCTTGCGGCCTAGTCTAGCTGTCTTAAGGCAGCCCATATTTTCTCTGTCCTTTGTTCTTCGGGTTGGGGCCACCCTGTCCTGGATTTTGCTGTGAGGGGTTCCTAGGCCCAAATTGCCGTGTCTTTTGTTTGATATTTTGCTCGATTTTGATGACATATCTGTAGGTTGTGCCTAAGAATGAGATGTACAGAAACTCCATTTCGGCTTGGATGTATCTTTGCAGACTGTCGTGATACTTGAGCACCAGATGTTGCTCATAATATTTGATACCCAGCTTGGTGCGCAAGGTATGGAAGATATTTGTGAACACGTGCACTACTTAGTCTCTTTCCTGCCGCAGTGTGGTCCATTTTGTATACATATCGTCATAACTTCCAACAAGGTAGTATTGTTCCTTAATAACATCCCTGAAGGACTCCCAAGTGACCGCAAGTATAAATAATGAGGGTTCCTCTGTTTCCTTCTAGTCACATAAATTTTCCCACCAATATTTGACACGAGGAACGACTTTGAAGAGCACAAAATTAATCTTTTCTCTATTCGAGAAGTTATGGACAGAGAAATACCCTTCTAGCAGATTCAACCATTTGTCTACAACATCTGCGTCTATATGACCTTCAAATATAGGAATATCAAAGTTGATTTGTACCTTGAAGGGGCGCTGCCTCCATTTGAGGAAGATGCGTCGCATGTTGGTAGTCGCCGAAGGATTTTCATAAAACTATCCATAATCTCGTTCCTCTGTTGCATGAGGGATTCCTCGAGAAACATTTTGAAGGGATCTCCTATCCCGTCGTCTTTATTTTCTCCCACCATGAGAGGTCGCTTGGGCATGTGAGAGATTTTTTCCTCAAGAGAAACAAGCTCGAGACCCAATTCTTTGTACCCTGACCTCGTTGGGGACATGCATTAAGAATGATAAGGAGTAGATCGCTCTGATACCACTGATCCCAATTTTATGAGAAGAACGAAATGAATACAGATTATTATCAAAATATGCTTAGCACATAATAACAAATTTACATTAAAATTGGTTTCTATTCAATAAGGAAATAAGTTGAAACTGTAAAATGCAACGAAAACCAAGCTTGCTAGAATGGTGGCGGCTTATTTTCGAGAAGAGATGTGACGGTTGTGCTCATTCACCAAAATATGATTACAATGAGGATCTCAAGGAATTTTTACAATAAACAGGAATTTCAAAACCCTAGACATCCAAAAACTTAACCCTAGGAGATGAAGCGCCAAAAGTCATGTGGGTCCCGTTTGGGTAAGTTAGTACATAAACTTCCCGGGGTCGTAACTTTTGCATACGATCTTCGTTTTAGCCACACGATATCCCGTTGGAAAGGTATATTCAAGGACTACACATGTTTCCTATGGTGATACATGTTGATTGTTTTGAGCCTTACAAACATTGTTTAGGGCCTTAAAACGACCTTGGAAGTCAGGGACTCGAAAACTAGGAAAAAACTGCCGAATTGGAAAACAACAAAAATGAGCTAGTTGGAATAGGTGGGAGGCCACCGAAATCCATCTAGATCACCTTATCTTACCCCTTGCATCAAATAATAATATTTAATTTTCACTTTAACAAAATCCAAACCCTAAAAATAAGATGATGTCACCCCATTAGGGGATGTAACTAACCACTTGAGTAAGTCGTTGGAAAGGAAAATGGAGGTCATTGGGGCTCCTTGAGCTTCCTCATCAAGTTCTAGGGTCAATCCATGTCTCCTACAGTGAAAATATTTCAAGTGTCAATGTGAAATAACTCCATCACCATCAAACCCCCTCAAGCATGACGTCAACTCTCAAAAGATGATGTTTTCCCTCTCCTAGGCAAGTTGTTTGGGTACTAGGGGCTGGATAAGATCCTCCATCATTCCATGTAAGCCTCCAAAGGCATGTCTCTGTGATCCGATGTGCAAGCCTTCAACATCCAACTTGTGGGATCCTTGCCCCATGGAAGCCCAAGATAGAATTGTTCTCCCAAAACTGGCCACCAAGCAAGGTCCTGCAAAACAAAAGGGTACTCCCTTCAAATATCTCAAGTCAAAGATATCATGAAAAGTGTAAACCACATCTCATAAGCAAGGCACCTAAACATGTTCATCAAAACTACCTCATCAAATGAAACAAGTGCTCAAAAACCCTATACAATTGACCAAGTTTAAGTATGGGAGGGGTGTCATAAAATTCCTATTGGGTAGACCAAAGCCCTCAAGTAGGGGATGCTCCCAAGGATGTCCTTTCAAGGTCATGTAGTGGATGATGAGGTGGAATGGGTTTAGACTTCATAGTTCAATGAGTTTCATTACATACAAGGGATCGTATTATCTCATTTATGGGTGCCTTTGTAGAGGGTGTGTGGCACCTTCGTTTGCAATGCACTTTTTCCAAGCCCATCTTCTTTCCTTTCTTTATTTCTTTCATGTTTTAAGAAACGAGTTGAAGGCCACTATCCTGGTGTGGTGTCCAGATAATGACAATGTCATTCACAAATACCTCACGAAAATGAGAAGGCTATCTTGTGATGATACCCCTTTCTCTTAGTTGTGTAATTGAGAGCCACTAACCTAGCTTGGTGACCAAATGATGGTAATGCCATATCACTAAATACTCATGATCATGATAGGCTGGCTCGTGATGATACTTCTCATCCTCTAACTAACCCCTTAAGCATTCACTATCATTTATTTTGTAGGTCCCCCTTTTCTTACAAAGAAGCGTTTCATTTCTTTCTTGGGGACCCCTGTGCGAAGCATATGGAAGGTCTATATCTAGGATTTTATCCTTTTAGCCAAAAACAATCCCTCTAGGCATTCATCCCCTTCTTCCCATGAAATGAGGTAGATGCCCTTCTTGAGTCACTAAAGTCAAAAGGACTAGAAGAGGACAATATGTTGGGAGTGTAATGAGCGAAAGATGGTAAGTATGGTTGGGAATGGTATGAAAACCCCTCAAGGGACTTCCAGTCACAAACCTTCCCCAAAGGTTGGCCACTTACTAGGAAATATATGACACTTACCAAGGTGAAACAAGGTCAAAAGAATAATGTCCAAACAAGATTTCTATAATCAAAATCAACTTAAATACAACATGTTTGAATGCCTCAAATATTAGGGTGATTACTTGCCATAATACTTGACTTGTACCACATGGAGCAAGACCCATATTCCTTCCAGAAGATAGTTGGTGTGGTGGATGCGTTGACAATGGATTAGAATGTGGTGATAGAGCAGAATTCCGTATGTACAAGTGGACACTATTGGTCATGTGGTCTCTCAACACTCCATATCTACAACTTGAGGGCCTCGAGACATGATCTCCCTAGTTATCCCATAAAATGGGGATAACACTATCAACAGGACGAGGTCCTCAAGATTTCAAGTGTGATTTTGGGAACATGTCCTTACTATGAATATACATGATATGGATGGAGAGACCTCAAACCTTTATTTATAGGGGAAATAGTGGTTAAACCTCCTTGACACGGTCCTCAAAATAGTGGTTAAAGTTGACCAAATCAAGGATAAGAATATCATTTGGGGTTTAGAAATACCCACACATAACTAATTTCCTATTTTAGCAAATTTGGGTTGGAAACAATGAAAAATGGTTATTTGGTAGATCTATGTAGCCTTTGGGGATACTTTTTGCACTAGTAGTGTAGATTTTAGGGGTAATATCTATGCTGCCCTTTTTTGGTCAAAACTAGCTTTGACTCAACAACTTCGAAAGGTCAAATAATGGTGGGAAATGAGGTGAAATGGAGGATAAACACGTTGATAATGGTATATTTTGGTAAGAACTGTGGAAATGTCACAAGTGAGTAGTTTTTAGGTGATGACAATTGAGACTCCTGAAATTGGAGAAAGTGTGCCATGCACCTTATATCTTTAAAACCATGACCACTAGGAACATATATGGAATTTTTATTGATTGGATCACTCATGCTATCATCAATTGTTGCACAATATTTTCAATTTCATTTTTATGTATAAAAAGATATTTGTAGGGGCACACATTCATGGGTTATGTAATGTACCTAGGGAGGATTCCCTCATTTTCAGATCCTCCCTTGATACATTATAGGTTGAATACCAAATATTAGTTGTATATTACTGTCATGCACACCCCATGATGATGGTAAGCCCTTAGGTTATTCAAAGACCTGCTGATGTATATCTAGAATAAACTACAAGCCAAGAAAAACTAAAGGAGTGCATTCATCTCAACCTATATAGCATTTAATTATGAAATAAGACCATATCATTTTTTATTGAGGATATTTTCCATGTGATGACAACAAATGATATATGAGGAGATTACCATGAGAACTTAGAGTGTGTAAATATATTGTTAGGTATCTAGAGAGGAAGTGGGGGTCCCGTAGGGCCCATAATGATAATAGTGGAGGCCATTCAATCTAAGGTGGACTAGGTCCACTATAGTATTAAATAAGGCCCACTAGGGTAGTTAGATATAAAAAATGAAGATGACTTGTTAGAAGGTTCCTCCTCTAAAATGTTCTTAGGTGGTTGGTAGCACTATATAAAGTGGTTCAAGTAATGTAATGATACAAGAAGAGAAGTATTGTATTTGGAGCGTTTATCTCAATAGGAGGATTCCCCCTCGAAAAGGCAAGTGAACATGAGATGATCCCTTCCATAATGGGATCCATTGTATGGTGTTTCCCTACCTCAAGGGTTTTCTTATAATAAAATGTGGTTTCTTCTATATTTATCTGTGGATATATTGTGATATTTTTGTATTCATAACTTTGGTACTTAACAATTGGTATCAGAGCACTTTCCTTGGCAGGAAGTTTGGGAAAAAAAAATTCTTCTATTTTTGTAGATTTTTCGGAGAAGAAAATGAGGGCCGTGACATTCCAGAAAATTTATGTAATTTTTTGTTTATAATTTGCAAAAACTTGTCCTATATATGAGTTCATCTTGGAAAAAACAACCAATTAAAAAAAAACTTCTAAAACGGAGTCCGGGAAGTGAAGTTATCGACAATCTAAAATCTACAAATTTTCAGGTTTTTCCGTGGACGACCGCGCAAATTTTCTGATTTTTGTAGAATTTGGGGACGAATTTTCCCAAAAAAATTACATATATGAGTTCCGATTTAAAAAATAGATGATTTCAAAAAAAAAATCACCCAAATCGGAGTTTTAGAAGTGAAGATATTGCTGATTTTAAATTAGCCTTTTTGGTGGGTTTTTCGGGACAACGACGAGACTGCAAAGTTCATAACTTTTCACAAGGTACTCAGATTGCTACTAGAAAAGTGCCATTGGATAGATAATTTTTATATCTTTCTTTTGGTACATTATATGTGGTGTTTTCAATGGATATTTTACTTCTCATGGAACTTCAACAAAAGTTTGCATCCCTCGAGACATGTCTTCAACAAGGTGTTCAAAATATTCAGGCAAGTGTTCAAAATATTCAAGCAATCACCCTTGGAATGCAAGAGAGATATATGATGCAGGACATCGGGGATGAATATAGTCAAGAATTATATGCATGGTATTATTTTGAAGCCACTTGTAATGATTGGTATACGGATAGTTGTCATTTCTAGGATGACAACAACTTCCATCTTATATTTGATGACTCTCCTCCACCTCATGTAGAACACATCCTAAACAGTGGAAAAGATCCTTTTATGCATATTCTTCTTTAGTTTTCTTATTCTCCAGTCCTAATAGATTATTTTTTGTCTAGTTCCACATATTTAGATCCACATGACCAATGCCGATCTTTGGAGCATCATTTTCAGTTGTTTATTGGGTTCTGATATCTTCCGCATGGAGTTCACATGAGCACTTGGAGATGGGACCCCAATTTACAATGGAGGTTGGAATACTTCAACATGGTTACTTTTATTTATCCATGGGATCCTATTTCTCTAGTCTACTTCAGCGCTATGGTCCACACTTATCCATGGGACCCTGGTATATGGTTGTACACCCTCATAACAAGCGTTGATGACAACGCTTTCATAAGGGGGATGTAATGTTAGGTAGATAGAGAGGTAGTGGGGGGTTCGGACAACCCATAGTGATAATAGTAGAGGCCATTCAATGTAAGGTGGACTAGGTCCACTATAGTATTAAATAAGGCCCACTAGGGTAGTTAGATATAATAAATGAAGAGGACTTCTTAGAAGGTTCTGCTTCTAGAAGGTTCCTCCTCTAGAATGTTCTTAGGTGGTTGGTAGCACTATAAAATGGGTTCAAGAAATGTAATGAGACTTGAAGAGAATTATTGTATTTGGAGCGTGTAGCTGAATAGGAGGATTCCCCCTCGAAGAGGCAAGTCAACAGGAGAGGATCCATTTCATAATAGGATCCATTGTATGGTGTTTCCCTACCTCAAGGGTTTTCTTATAATAAAATGTGGTTTCTTCTATATTTCTTTGTGGATTTATTGTGATATTTTTGTATTAAAAAATTTGGTACTTAACAAATATCCCTCCATTTGGAAGCTCATGTATAACTCCTTGAAATCCATGGTAATGGGGACTAAGGTGCACAACCATTCAACTCCCAAAACAACATCACTCCCTCCCATCTCAATGGAAAACATGGGGAATTTTAAAGAGTAGTCACCCATCCAAAGTTTCACTTTCTCACACTTTCTAATGCATTTCATAGTACCACCATTGGAAATTAAGATGTGAAAATTGTTGACCACATGGAAATTATAATAGTGGATTTCTTCTCCCACTCTATGATGCATGAAATTGTGGGCACTACCATTGTTGGTTAAGACAATTACCTTCCAATAGTTTAATTACCCAACACACGTCATAGTATGGGGGCACAAAAATCCTACCAAATTATAAATTGAGATTTATGGTTCCTCACTAGGAGGCTCCTACTTGAAAACTATATTTAGAGAGGGTGTAATCTACTCCTGTTAACTTAGTTGTTTCCTTGTCTGAGATTCCCTCTAAATTGTCAAATGGGACCATACCAATGATAAGTAATGTTTTTCTTACATTTGAATCTTAGGAATTGTTTTTCATCACAATTGAAGTAGAGGTTTTGATTCTTGCATTCATCCACCTCAACATCAGTTAACTTGTGGAGAGGGTGCAATCTACTCCTACCAACTTAGTTGTTTCCTTGTCTTAGATTCCCTCTAAATTGTCAAATGGGACCATATCAATGATAAGTAATTTTTTTCTTTACATTTAAATATTAGGAATTTTTTTTCATCACAATTGAAGTAGAGGTTTTGAATCTTGGATTCATCCACCTCAACATAATTTAACTTGTGGAACTTTAAGGATGGAGGGGGACATAGTGGCCATGGAACAAAATTGGGACATTCAGACTAGACAATTGTCACAACTTGAGAATGATGAGCTTATTAAGATGCCTCCAAAATGTAGTTGGTCAAGTCATCTTAACTTGTGCCTGACTATTATTCTTGAGACCACTAATAAAATATTTCTTGAAAATCTTATCATCGAACCATTCCATCCTAAGAGCTAATCCCTCAAAGGTAGCAATATATTCCTCCATTATTCCAATTTATAKCAACTTGGTTARCATCCCCACAAAATTGATATCTATTTAAAATATTGCATACAATGATTTCACAATTTCCCCCTAAGAAATATACCCTGGATGTGCTTTGTTGTATCATTTCCACCACTTCCAACACTCTCAATCAAGATACAACATGCCACATTGGAGGTTCATCATGTCATCTCGGGTTTTGTGAAGAGAAAATAGTGTTCCATTTAGCTAACCCATCTTGCCAAATCAAACCCATCAAACTTGTTCAAATTGATCTTAGGGAACCAATATAGATGAGTGAAAATAGTTCAAGTGGGAATGACTAGGACCTACCCCTACCATCCTAGGAATAGTCCCAAACATCCATAAAAATTCCACCAGTTGATGCTTGAAATTTGTTGGTTGTGTTATGCTAAAAGGAAATCATGGTTTCTTGTAGTCATTGATTTGACTCAACACAGGATGACTCTTTTTGATTTAAGGTAGAGAAATCACCATCCACTTTGTTCATCTAGTCATTCATGTCCATGTTTTTAGTGGTGGGCATGGTCTTGAACGAGGTCCACCAAAAAGGTTATCAATGACCTACCCCATGAATGGTTGTAACTTTCGTGATACTTATTTGACTATTTATTATGATCCCAATTAGAAAATGGCACTGTAACCATGCTTATGATGTCATTAGTGCAACTACAATATGGTTCCTATGAAGAGAGAAAAATCATGCTACAATATTTTGTCTACATCTTTGGAGCCACAACTCAAATTGAGAGCATATTCAATAAAGTGAATCCAACTCACATTTGGATACTCAATTTACTTTAGCTAAGAAGTCATGAGTGGGGGAGATATTCTTCCAAAGTCATCCAAGACTTGGCCTCAACCAAATTTGCAAACACACACACCAACATGAGAATAAGAAAAAGTAGAATGCCCTTCCTCTGCACACATTAGGGATCATTTCTAAAATATTTGTAACATAATGAGATTCATAACTTGTTAATTCATGAAACCCAAAGAGATATAAGAAAGTTTCTACACAATATTTTTTGTTATGGAAACAAAATGTTAAAGAAAATCAATAAGGTCTAATAGACTAGAGTTGGTCCTAGTGGAGGAAAAGATCATCTTAAAATATGCATATAGCCCTGAATAGGCCAAGGGTTAACCCAATTGGTTGAACCATCTATCCAAGGTATGTTGTTGATGAGGAAGCCATAGTTCATAGTTTCAAATCCAATTGAGTCCCATGGGGTTACCAATCCCTATCGTGGTTGATGATTGAGACACCTCCATTTGGATATTCCTTAATATATATATGTGTGTGTGTGTGTGTGTGTGTGTGTGTGTGTGTGTGTGTGTGTGAAGGACATATCAACCCCTAGCCACAATAGCAGTTGATAAACTAGAAGGACATTGTCATATTAGAACATAAGACCTAATGATATGTGTGTGTGTCCCAATGGGTCAATTCAATTGATTCAAAAACATTGTTTCAAGGTGTAGTTTGTCATGATAATTTTTTTCTAGTTTAATCAAGTCCCATCAAATTGCTAATTATCTCATGCATAAAATAACAAATCATCCATTATTGACCTTCTCAATTATTGACCTTCCTTGGATTCAACTATTAAACCAAAAAAAAAACTTACAAAATTATATTCTCAATAAGACCTTTGAACTCCTTTTATAATTACATTCTTCAAATTCCACATACTTTGAAATCCAGAAAGATCTAGATTTATTGTAACCATTATCAAAGTAAAAAACTAGTCATTACTTGACCTCCTTTTATAATTACATTCTTCAAATTCCAAATGCTTTGAAATCCAGAAAGATCTATTTATTGTAACCATTATCAAAGTAAAGGAAAATCATTACTAGTCATTATTGTAACCATTATCAAAGAAAAGGAAAATCAAAGTAAAAAACTAGTCATTACTTTTACTTTTAGTGGGGTCCTTTCAACATACTTATGGCTAGGGTTTCTACCACTTTAAAAAGAAAATCATTACACTACTAAAAGTAAAGGAAATATGTTGCGGTGTCTTATCTTTTCCTTTCCCTTTCGAATAGATAGTGTCTACATCCACTTTACAAAATATTTTAAAGATCTAATTGGGTTCGGAGCTATTGGAATCTTGATGAATGAATGTGTGACAGGTGAGTAAGAGTCGAAACCCGCATCTGATTCAGAGGATTTCACCTCAACCACAAGCGACTTCTTTGAGTGGCAATTAACAGTGTTATGCCAGGGGCTCTTATGGAAGTTGCACCACTTCCTAGTATCTTTCTTTGTCTTTCCAGTGTCCTTCTTTTCTTGCGGCCTAGTCTGGTTGTCCTAAGGAGGTCCATATTTTCTCTGTCCTTTGTTCTGCGGGTTGGGGCCATCCTGTCCTAGATTTTGTTGTGAGGGGTTCCCAGGCCCAAATTTCTGTGTCTTTTGTTTGATATTCTAATCAATTTTGGCGACATATCGGTAGGCCGCACCTAAAAATGAGATGTACAGAAACTCCATTTAAGCTTGGATGTATCTTTGCAGTCTGTCATGATACTTGAGCACCGGATGTTGCTCATAATATTTGATACCTATCTTGGTGCACAAGGTATGGAAGATATTTGTGAACACAAGCACTACTTAGTCTCTTTCCTGCCACAATGTGGTCCATTTTGTATACAGATCGTCATAACTTCCAATAGGGTAGTATTGTTCCTTAATAGCATCCCTGAAAAACTCCCAGGTGACCACAAGTATAAATAATGAGGGTTCCTCTGTTTCCTTCTAGTCACATAATTTTTCCCACCAATATTTGACACAGGGAACGAATTTGAAAAGCGCAAAATTAATATTTTCTCTATTCGAGAAGTTATGGATAAAGAAATACCCTTCTAGCAGATTTAACCATTTGTCTACAACATCTGCGTCTATATAACCTTAAAATATAGGAATATCGAAGTTGATTTGTACCTTGAAGGGGGCGGTGCCTCCGTTTGAGGAAGATGTGTCGCCTGTTGGTAGTCACTGAAGGATTTGCAGAAAAGTATCCATAATCTCGTTCCTCTATTGCGTGAGGGATTCCTCGAGCAATATTTTGAAGGGATCTCCTATCCCTTCGTCTTTCTTTTCTCCCGCCATGAGAGGTCGCTTGGGCATGTGAGAGATTTTTTCCTCAAGAGAAACAAGCTCGAGACCCAATTCTTTGTACCCTGACATCGTTGGGGACATGCATTAAGAACGATAAGGAGCAGAATGCTCTGATACCACTGATCCCAATTTTATGAGAAGAAAAAAATGAATATAGATTATTATAAAAATATGCTTAACACAGAATAACAAATTTACATTAAAATTGGTTTCTATTCAATAAGGAAATAAGCTGAAATTGTAAAATGCAACGAAAAACAAGCTTGCTATAATGGTGGCGGCTTATTTATGAGAAGAGATGTGATGGTTGTGCTCATTGACCAAAATATGATTACAATGAGGATCTCAAGGAATTTTTACAATAAATAGGAATTTCAAAAACCCTAGACATCCAAAAACCTAACCCTAGGAGATGAAGTGCCAAAAGTCATGTGGGCCCCATTTGGGTAAGTTAGTACATAAACTTCCCGAGGTCATAACTTTTGCATACAATCTTCATTTTAGCCACACGATATCCCGTTGGAAAGGTATATTCGAGGACTATACATGTTTCTTGTGGCGATACATGTTGACTATTGTGAGCCTTTCAAACATTTTTTAGGGCCTTAAAACAACCTTGGAAGTGAGGGACTCGAAAACTAGGAAAAAATTGCCAAACTGGAAAACAACAAAAACGAGCTAGTTGGAATAGGTGGGTGGCCACTGACATCCATATAGATCACCTTATCTTACCCCTTGCATCAAATAATAATATTTAATTGTCACTTTAACAAAATTGAAACCCTAAAAATAAGATGACGTCACCCCATTAGGGGATGTAATTAACCACTTGAGTAAGTCGTTGGAGAGGAAAATAGAGGTCATTGGGGCTCCTTGAGCTTTCTCATCAAGTGATAGGGTCAATCTATGTCTCCTACAGTGAAAATATTTCAAGTTTCAATGTGAAATAACTCCATCACCATCAAACCCCCTCAAGCATGACATCAACTCTCAAAAGATGACGTTTTTCCTCTCCTAGGAAAGTTGTTTGGGTACTAGGGGTTGGATAAGATCCTCCATCATTCCATGTAAGCTCCAAAGGCATGTCTCTGTGATCCGGTGTGCAGGTCTACAATATCCAACCTGTGGGATCCTTTCCCCATGGAAGCCAAAGATAGAATTGTTCTCACAAAACTGGCTACCAAGCAAGGTCCTGCAAAACAAAAGGGTACTCCCTCCAAATATCTCAAGTCAAAGATATCATGAAAAGTGTAAACCACGTCTCATAAGAAAGGAACCTAAACATGTTCATCAAAACTACTTCATCAAATGAAACAAGTGCTCAAAAACCCTATACAATTGACCAAGTTTAAGTATGGGAGGGGTGTCATAAAAGTCCTATTGGGTAGGCCAAAGTCCTCAAGTAGGGGATGCTCCCAAGGATGTACTTTCAAGGTCATGTAGTGGATGATGAGGTGGAAGGGTTTTAGACTTCATAGTTCAATGAGTTTCATTACATACAAGGGCTCATATTATCTCATTTATGGGTGCCTTTGTAGGGGGTGTGTGGCACCTTCGTTTGCAATGCACTTTTTCCAAGCCCATATTCTTTCCTTTCTTTATTTCTTTCATGTTTTAAGAAATGAGTTGAAGGCCATTGTCCTGGCATGATGTCCAGATAATGAAAATGTCATTCACAAATACCTCACGAAAATGAGAAGGCTATCTCGTGATTATACCCCCTTTCTCTCAGTTGTGTAATTGAGAGCCACTAACCTAGCTTGGTGACCAAATGATGGTAATTCCATATCACTAAATACTCATGATCATTATAGGCTGGCTCGTGATGATACTTCTCATCCTCCAACTAACCCCTTAAGCATTCACTATCATTTATTTTGTAGGTCCCCCTTTTCTTACAGAGAAGTGTTTCATTTCTTTCTTGGGGACCCCTGTGCGAAGCTTATGGAAGGTCTATATCTAGAATTTTATCTTTTTAGCCAACAACAATCCCTCTAGGCCTTCATCCCCTTCTTCCCATGAAATGAGGTAGATGCCCTTCTTGAGTCACTAAAGTCAAAAGGCCTAGAAGAGGACAATATGATGG
>ML823925.1:14205-27454 GCA_009831015.1 Picea engelmannii
TGGTTCCAGAATCCACCCTGAAGGGGAAGATTCTGAAGGTGTGTCACGATTCACCAACAACAGGGCATCAGGGATACTTCAAAACTTACAGGCAGATCAGGGAGAGATTCTCATGGAAGGGTCTCAAGGATGACGTGCTGAAACACATACGGGAGTGCATGACTTGTCAGCAGAACAAGTCTGAGTAGACACATCCTGCAGGGTTACTTCAGCCTCTACCCATTCCAGAGCAGAAATGGGAGAGCATTTCCATGGATTTCATTACAGGCCTCCCTAGGGTGCAGGGAAGGGACTGTATATTTGTAGTGGTCGACAGATTGACCAAGTTCGCACATTTCTTCGCCATACCCACAGACTACAAGGCCATACAGGTAGCAGAGTTTTTCTTTAGGGAGGTATTCCGGTTGCACGGGTTACCCCGACAGATAGTCAGTGACAGATATGGGCGCTTCATCAGCACTTTTTGGCAGGAGCTTTTCAGATTGGCAGGCACAGAGTTAGCTACGAGTACCAGCTACCACCCACAGACAGATGGACAGAAAGAGATCGTCAAAAAATGGGTGGAAGGGTATCTGAGGAACTATGTGGGGGGATAGCAATGCACTTGGGTGAGATGGTTACATATGGGTGAGTATTGCTACAACACCAGTTATCATATGTCCATCAGGATGTCACCATTCAGGGCATTGTACGGATACGATGCACCCTCCTTTATAGACGCTGCATTTGGGGATAACAGGGTTCCGGGGGCTAAGGATTGGGTGGAGGAAAGTCAAAGGATCCTGCAAGAATCAAAGGAGAACTTGCACTCAGCGCAGAATCAACAGAAGATGTATGCAGACCGACACCGAGTTGAGCACAGTTTTGAGGTAGGAGACTTGGTTTTCTTGCGATTATAGCCATACTGACAGTCTTCATTGAAGAGGAGCGGAGCGGAGAAACTGAGGCCAAAGTTCTATGGGCCATACAAAGTCATCAGGATGATAGGCGAGGTGGAATACGAGCTAGAGCTACCAGAGGGTAGAAAGATCCATAACGTCTTTCATGTATCTTGCCTTAAAAAGGCTGTGGGACAGCAGATTAGCATTTCACAGGAGTTTCCACCCTTGGATGAGGAGGGTCAATTGGAACTAGTGCCCGAAGAGGTGCTAGAGCAGAGAGAACACAGGTTGAGGAGCAAGATCATCAAAGAGTGCTTGGTTATATGGAGTTGACTTCCAGTGGAGGATGCCACATGGGAGGGAGAGCATATTTTGCAGCACCCAGGATTGATGTTGCTTGAGGACAAGCAATCTCGGCAAGGGAGGACTATGATGTCCCGTCCCCAAGAGTAGGCCAGCAGGGAGTGACTTAGTAGTCTATATGTTCCCGTAGACTATAGTCAGGCACAAACATGGAACCAGATGGAGAAATAAGGAGGAATTAAGGCTAAATGATAAATTAAGCCAAAATACTTAGGAAAAGTCACTTAATCCTAAGTCAACGGAGAATTAGAATGAAAAGGTGCTAAGGGGGCGACTTGATTGACTATTAAATCACTTAGGAGGGAAGGCTCCTAGGTTAAGTGATGTCAACAAAGAATTAGGTCGGGAGAGATATAAAGAGAGGAATTTGACCTAATTCCTCATTATGCATTGTTATGATTTGATGTTGAGAGCTTCCAGAGGAGGAGGAGAGCCGACCTTATGGTTTTGTGGATTTCTAGAGGAAACCACCACCCTTGATTGGTTTCGGTGTTGAGAGACACACCCTATCCCATCGGAGATACCATCCAGGTATTTCACCATTCTTTTCATGAGAGATTATTGTGGAGGGCCCAACTTAGCCAAGGAGGGCGCAAGTCATTTTGGATATTCAGAGATCTGCAGTAGATCGTCTTCCCGATTGCAGATTCATTCTGACCCAGTAGAGATCCAGCGAGGACGCATCCATTGAGCCATTCATCATCGGATTCCAATGGTGGAATATTTCAGATCGACCCATACAACCATTTTGGGTGCAGTCATTCCGGACCGACGTTTGGCATTGCATGCAGGGGTTTCCTATCAGATCCAGCCAAACCCTTCCGACCCATTTCATCATTGGACAAGGAAATCGTTTTGAGCTATCTAGCAGTAGATTCTGACGGTGGAATCCTTTGGGGTGCATTCAGTGCCCAAGGAGGGGCGTAAAGCCCCCCAGGGGTCCAGATCCAGGGCCGTAGAGATCCGATCCGAGTTCCGTCAGACATTATTTCTAGTGCAGAGGCCAGGGTGCATTGATTGGAGCAGTTTCAAGATCATTCTAATGGTGACTTCGTTAGATCAAGTTTTCTAGCTGGTAGCGGTTATCGTGCTTCTCCGAGATCGCTCATTTTTGCCTATCTATCCGTGCATGCAACAGATCTGTTGTCTTCTTGTGGTCACGGGTATTTCTTTTGTTATTTGATTGTATTCTAGTATAGATCCATGAGATCTGACTGACGTCTAGACTCCATATTTCAGTAGGCTATTTGTATTCCCATGCATGAACGTTTATTATTCATGATATTGAGCAGTTGACGTTATATACTCTTGCATGCGTCTTTTTATGATTGTTAAACCTTTATTATGCAACATGCACTTGTAATAACCGACATGCAACCACAATAACCAACATGCAAACACAATAACCGAAGAACATCTCAATCACCCAGCTAAAACGCATCCAGAAACCCCCAGTGTATCAGATCTACACGCCAGAGCAGTAGAACAGTAGCAAATATCTTGATCAGCCGGATCAGGGATATTTCATTCCCGCGCATTGAGCTAACAACTTCCGATATTTCCCTAATTAAACTACAAACAAGGTTTATTGACTTTGCAAGACTGAAAGAGATAAACTTTGTAACCTGCTTTGTAACTGAAAAGAGAACTTGCAAGATACTTGGAACTTGAGAGAGCTTTGCAAGAAAATAAAGAAAATTAGAACTTGCAAAATTTATTGCTGAGTGTGGGAAACAAGCATTAAACTGAACATGCATAAAGATTGGAAGTGAATTTTAAACATGCATGTGAAATATGAGTGTTATGTGTGTTGAATTTTCTTAACTTGTATGTGTGTTTGAGATCAAAAGATTAAACATGCATCAACAGAAAGAAAGCCAAACCACAACACACAAATCCCCATAATGGGGATGGAGAAACTGGGCTCAAAGGGCTCGCTTTTATTAAACCTATTACAATGAGAACTAAGTTCTCTTTGAGCTTGACTTAGAAACTTGGATCCTTATAAGATTTGGATCTTAAAAAAATCTACAAGAAAATTAAAATAGAAAAATCTTCTTTGATGAAGTAAGAAACCCCCCGGGTGCTCTGAAAGTCCTGATTTCGCCAAAAATTGATGGAATATTTGCTTGTCCCTGTTATTGCTGCAATAAAACAACAAACAATTAAACCCAAAAGATGGCCAAACACACTTTGGCGGTGTCTTTGGTCAACTCACAAAATTTGCGAAAAATGACTAAGCTAAAATAGGCTAAAGTGAGGGAAAGTAATTGAGGAGTGAGAGCTAGATAGCTAGTCTACTTAGGATCTTTTAGGCTGATATAAAATCAGCAAAGAAAACAAATTTATATTTGCAAATTTATAACTTTAGAAGCATGTAGAGATTTGCCAATCACTAGCCTCTAAAATACTAGGAAATCAAAGGCTAAATCGAGACAAACTTAAGCTATATCTAGAAAAGGATGAGACTCTTTAAACAAAATTTAGATCTAACTTTAAAAGATGCATGCAAATGAATTAGAGCATATTTATATTTTCTAAGCCTAGCTAAGTTCTTGCATGCAACCAAAAACCAAAGGAACCAAAACTTTTTGTATAGAAATTTGAGTGAGAAAGGGAGAAGAGACAACTTGAAGCAAATAACTTGGGCAATGGATTCCCTTTGATGTATTGAAGAGGGGAATCCTTTCGGTTGGATGAATCTGAAGGTGTTGGAAGCTCAAGCTAGAATCTTCCACTCCTCCAAACTAGAGATCCTGCAAACTTATGACAAATCTTGCAAAGAAACTGTTAAATACCCTACACATAGAATCTAGAAAACATGAGATTAAACCAATAATAGCATGAAATCATAGATTGCAATGTTCTATAACAAGATTTAGTAATACAAACAAGTTTACTAAGATCTTATTAATCAACAAAATAATAATTCCAAGAAAGACAAATTTACCATACTCAACACATCACCAAAGGAGAAGATCCTCCACACATTTGCCCAAAACACCGTGTAGAACTCCAACGTCTTTATTCCTTATTAAAATAGAAAAATGATATAATGTTTATACTTCTTCCCACAAATTCTAACTCACTAAAGGAGAGGGGTATGCTTGCTTAAATAACAAGAGAGGTGACATTCCCAAGAGAGGTGCACATGCACTAAGGAGGAGATGTGCATAGGGTTAGGGGAGTGGCACATAGGTTAAGTGTGGTGAGTGTGAAGTGGAGAGGAGATGGAGTGTAGTCGAATAGGGTGAAAGGGGAGTTATGAAGGTGGAAGTGGAGTGGTGAGGGAGTGAACTCCAGTGAGTGAGAGTGTGAGGGCAAGTTAGGGACGTTGGGATGTGCGCCCTCTCTCTAAATGCGTGTAATGTTACCAAGACAATTTTTTGCTTGGAACACTATCTTACCACTGATTTATTTGTTGTTTGTGTCTGTGTGTAGGTTAGCCTCTGAAGTTTCGGACTTAGGTTTGTGTTTAGTTATTAAGCATAGGTATGAAGATAAACTAGATGCAAGCACTAGATCTAACTAATAAACAAGATATGGAACCCCAAAAGCATAGATCTGACCTTTATTATTATGAAGAGTAAGAACCTGATATAATATGGATACATATCTGGAATAACATCAGATGGCTCCAATATAGAAGATATGAGATTCTACAAAAAAATCATGGAAATACAAAATGAGCCTCCAAAGGCTGAATATATAGTGAAGACCAAATACAATAAGAGCTAGGGTCACGTCTAACCCCCCTAGTTGCTGGCACATCTTGTTGGATAGGTGAGAAGGACCAAGTTTCAGCCCAGCTGATGGAGAACTCTAAATGATGCCAATCTTCATAGAAATATAGATTGGGGCAAGTGAAAGACCTCCCTGAAGTATGAAGTCCAAATGCCAATTCTTCCCCTTCCAAACTGCTAAAACCCTAATCAAGACTGCACCCTCTTAAAACCCTGAAGTACCCAATAATTCGACTCTGGTGAAGGAAGTCTCCAAAACTCCTGAAACTCCCTAGAAAGATAAATCGGGTTGCCACAAGTCACTGGGAGAAGTCTCACGATCAGATCGGAGGTGTAACCCCCTCAAACTAACAATATCTAAATCACAAATGCGCCCTCCTTCTCTCAAAGCCGTTCCAAATCTGTAGATGATAACCTGGCCGAAGTAAATCCTTCAACATTCTCCCAAATTGATGAACAAGGTCCTGCAAACAAAACCCAAGTGTTAAAATATCTCTAGACCCTGTCACAATGCTGGATCAAACTTCTCTTCATGAAATGGTGAGTCCCTACTGGAAAACCCTCAAGGGTACAACCCTACTGCCTTTCTGGATCGATGATGGAACTTGTGATGACTGTAGAATGGTGTGGGTGGAGAATTTCATCCCCGAGACCAAGCTTGGAACAAACTGAGTGGAATCTTTCACCACTGAGTTGTTCTCTAGAGTTTGTAATCTCAAAACCCTCAAAACTGTGTGCTCAAGAGCTCAACAAGCAAATACCAAAATATCCAAGATGAATGAAAGGTGCACCCTAGCCTTTCCTTTATACTTCCATTTGATTTCCCTGTTGAGTTAGTTTAACCCCTAGGTTCAACTCCTAACTCAACCTCCAGTGTTCTAATTCTTCATTGAGTTACTTTTACTCCTTTTTCCCTTTTTCCAAGTCAACTTTAAAATATAACATTGAGTTAGCTGACTTTCCCCCATGCTGCATGAGACTATGATCTAGTGGGGATGACTAGATCACTAAGTCTTCCAAACCTCTTCATCAAGAGGTGGGGGACATTACAGTCTCCCCTGCTAGAAATTGCTTGCCCACAAGCAATTCTGAACCTGTTTCCCGTATCACCTGTTCATTCTCCCACATGTCATCTTCAATAGGCAGGTCCTTCCATTTGATTAAGTATTCTCGGATGCTTCTCCTGTGGATTTTCTTCTCACACACCTCCAATATTTCCTCTGGTACTAGTACCAATTGCCCCTCTTCATTTAGAGGTGGCAGCACCTCAAGTGGGGTGATGTGTTAGTCGATGGCGCTCTTCAGGCATGACACATGGAATACAATGTGTATCCTGCTACCCTATGGAAGCTCCAGCTCATGAGCCACAACCCCTACCTTTCTGTTGATCCTGTAGGGCCCAAAGAAACGGGGTTGGAGATTTTCTGCCCCACCTCTTTTGATAGAAACATGTATGTACGATTGGAGCCTTAGGTAGACTAAGTCACCAACCTCAAAAGTATGCTCTACCCTGTGTTTTTTTTCTTGGACCTTCTGCTGATTCTGCGCCCTCTATAGGTGATCCTTCAACTCCCTGAGGATGTACTGACTTTGTTGCAACCAATCCTGTACCATCGGGGCTCTACTGTCACCAAAGGCAATCTCTACAAAAGAGAGTGGGTCATAACTATACAACACCCTGAATGGTGTCATGCGTATGGACATGTGATGGATGGTGTTGTAACAGTATTCCCCCAAGTGTAGTCACCTAGCCCATGCCTTCTGCTTCCCTGCTACATAGTTCCTGAGATAGCCTTCTACCCATTTGTTGACTATTTCGGTCTACCCATCGGTCTGTGGGTGATATATGGTGCTAGCTGTCAAGGTCATACCAACCAACCTAAATAACTCCTGCCAAAAGATGCTCATAAATCGACTGTCCCTATCACTGACAATGTTTTTCGGTAGACCATGTAGTCTGAAGATCTCTATGAAGAATAGTTCAGCCACATGTGTTACACTGAGGTCTGTAGCAATGGAGAAGAAGTGTGAAAATTTAGTCAACTTGTCCACCACGACGAAGATACAATCCTTACCCTACGTCCTTGGCAACCCTGTGATGAAGTCCATGGAGATGCTCTCCCATTTATGCTCTGGGATGGGTAAAGGTTGTAGCAGTCATGCTAGATGAGTATGCTCATCCTTGTTCTCCTGACAAGTAGTAAACTCCTTGACGTGACTCATCACATCCTCTTTGAGGCCCTTCCATGAAAACCTCTCCCTTACTTGCCTGTAAGTCTTTCCAATCCCTTGGTGCTCTACCACCGGTGAGTCATGACAAGCCTGTAGTATCTTGGCCTTGAAGGTTGATTCAAGAACTAAAATGATTCGGACCTTGTAGTAGATGATGCCATCTATGACCCTAAAATTATCATCCTGTACTTGCCCCTCCAACAATTGACAAGATAACTGATTTTTGGAGTATTTCAACACAAGGTGGTCCTTCCAGTCAACTGATACATTTGTCATGGCATAGATGGATGGCCTCCTAGATAATGCATCTGCTACCATGTTGTTTTTCCCTTTGATGAATTCAATGTCAAAGTCGTAGGCATGTATCTTGCTGACCCACTTCTATTGCCTCTCATTCAAGTCCTTCTGCTCCAAGAAGTACTTAAGGATGTTGTGATTTGATTTCACCACAAATCTAGCACCGACCAAGTATTTCATGAATTTGGCCAAAGAGTGCATGATGGCCAACATCTCTTTGTCGTAGATGGTGTAAATAAACTCAAGACCCCTGAGTTTTTGACTCTCAAAGGAAAGAGGGTGCCTATTTTGCATCAGTACGGCCCCAATGCCTTCTCTGGAGGCATCACACTCCAAGGTGAAAGGTTGGACGAAATATGGTAATGCCAACAGAGGGCATTGTTAATGTTTATGCCATTATTATAGTTCTTTGCATTTCAATACATAAGAGCATCATAAGAACAAGATCATTGAGAAATACACATTCACAAGATACACAACATTTATCCTGGGAAACCCTCTAGGGGAAGAAAATCCAGCAAAAACTTCCTTATCATAAATAGCTTATACAATGTTCAAGAGATAACTCAAACCAATATAGATAGTCCTCCCCAAGAGATGCACCACTCTTCTTCTCCTCTCTCTAACTGGTAATTGCATCTTGCCTCATAATATAATGAGCAAGTGAGTTGTGTGTTAAAGTGAGGCACTAGCCTCCCTATATATACAAGACTGGCACGTGTGAAAGGGTTTCACTAGCAGGGTCGACTTCTGACTCTGGGTGGGTAAACCCACCTTTAATTTAATTCTGGGTCTCAATAATAACTGTTGGGGCCGACTTCTTATTAACAGTGAGGTCAGAAGCATGACTCATCTTGCTTTACGTCTAACAACGAGGTCAGAAGCAAGGAACATCATCATCTCTCTTTACGTCTAACAACTAGGTTAGAAGCGAGGAATCACAACGTCATGCTTTACGTCTAACAGCGAGGTCAAAATCATGACTCATCTTGCGTTACGTCTAACAACGAGGTCAAAAGCAAGGAACACATCAACATCTCACTTTACGTCTAACAACGAGGTTAGAAACAAGGAATCATATTTCTTTACGTCTAACAATGAGGTCAGAAGCAAGGAATCACAACGTCATGCCTTACATCTAACAACGAGGTCAGAAGCATGACTCATCTTGCTTTATGTTTAACAATGAGGTCAGAAGCGAGGAATCATCTTGCTTTACGTCTAACAATTAGGTCAGAAGCAAGGAACACACAACGTCATGCTTTACGTCTAATAGTGAGATCAGAAGCAATGACTCATCTTGCTTTACGTTTAACAACGAGGTCAGAAGCAAGGAACACATAGTGTCATGCTTTATGTCTAATAGCGAGGTCAGAAGCAATGAATCATGTTGCTTTACGTCTAACAACGAGGTCAGAAGAAAGGAATAAATATATACTCCCCCTTTCAGGGAGGGTCCTTTCGGACTATACCAAGCTTATCTCGGTCCTTTCGGACTATACCAAGCTTATCTCGAAAGTGTTCAAACTTTACACGAGATAGAGGTTTGGTCAACATGTCAGCAACCTGTTCATCTGTGCTAATGTACTGGAGCTTCAAGGCTCCTCTCTGTACCATGTCGCGGATGAAATGATAGTGTATTTCTATGTGCTTCAACTTGCCGTGGAATACAGGATTCTCTGTCATCTTTATGCAGCGCTGGTTGTCACATAGAATCACGGTTGCTCTCATCTCCAAGTCAAATAGGCCAGTCAACAACTTTCGAAGCCATATAGCTTCGCAACTAGCAGAACATGCGGCAATATACTCTGCTTCCGCTGTGCTGAGAGCAATATTGGATTTCTTCCTACTCTGCCGCGAGATCATGGCTGATCCCAAACTGAAACAACATCTGGAAGTGCTTTTTTTGTCTGCAACGCTTCCGGCCCAATCTGCATCAGTATATCCACTCAATGTGAAGTCATGATCTCCATCATATCTAAGACCATAATCCATTGTACCTTTAAGGTACCTCATCACATGTTTTGCAGCCACTAGGTGAACACGTCTGGGCTCTACCAGAAACTGACTCAAGGTGTTCACTGCAAAATAGATGTCTGGTCTGGTGTTCGTCAGGTACATCAGCGATCCAATAATATGTCTGTACAGTGTGACATCTATCAAATCTGACGAAGTATCGACCAACAACTTCAGCTTTTCTTCAATGGGAGTATTCATAGACTTGCATTCTAGCATGTCGAATCTCTTTAAGATTTCGACCGTGTACTTCCCTTGGTTAAGGAAGATTCTTTCTGGACTCTGCCATACCTCAAGGCCTAAGAAGTAATGAATTAGACCAAGGTATTTCATTTCAAATTATGCGACAAGTCTCTGTTTACATTCAGTGATGATATTTTCTTCTCCAGTTAAGAAAAAGTCATCCACATATAGTAGTAATATTACTGGTTCATTATCCATAATTTTGAAGTAGAGATTTTAGTTTGCTTTACTCTTGGTAAAGCCTAAGCTCATCAAAAACTGTCTATACGGCCATACTAAACTCTGGGAGCTTGCTTCAATCCGTATAAGGATTTCTTCAATCAACAGACATGAGACTTTTTGTATTCAACCTCAAATCCTTGGGGTTGCTCTATATACACTTCTTCTTCGATGACACCATTCAGGAAAGTTGTCTGCAGCTTCCATTTCATCTTGGAAACAAGAGCTATAATGGTTCTGATCGAAGTGTATCTAGCCACAGGAGCGAATGTCTCTCCATAGTCAATGCCTTCCTTATGGGAAAATCCACGAGAGACAAATCTTGCTTTATATTTCTCAATACTTCCATTAGCAGCATGTTTTATTTTGAAGATCCATCTGTAGGATATCCCATCTTTGTTCTTCGATCTGGGAACTATTTTCCATATTTCATTCTTCATTATGGATTGGTATTCCTTTGTCATGGCATCTGCCCATTCCTTCTTTTGAATGGCTTCTTCAAAGCATGTAGGCTCTTCATCTAGTAGATTACACATCAAAGCCGTGTAACTGGAGAATGGCTTTGGTCTTTTCACCTATCTCGTGGTTCCTTTTGGAACACCATACTTCTCTCCATCTTGAATAAGCTCTCTTTCCCAAGCAGGCTTTCTTTTATGGGAGAAGGTCATTTGAGGAGGTTTTTGAACCTCTGTTATATCATGGTCTTCAGGAGTCTCCTCATCAGGGGAAGTTACGACTTCCCTTACAGGTTCTGCTACTCTGGGAACTTCCCTCACGGATTCTGCAATCCCAGGAATTACGGGTTCCTCTTCATATAATTGTTTAAGCTGGCATCTTCTTTATTTCTTAAGTGTTGCTTCTTCATCAATGGTCACGTCCCTGCTGATCTCAATGTGGTGGTGACCTGATATGTAGATTCTGAAGGCCTTGGAGACCCCACAAATATTCTCGCTGGCTTCTTTCCGGTGAACATCTCTTCCGTTGTCTTGAGCCCAAGTGCACTATGGGATAATTGGTTCTGCACATAAACAACTGCCATTGCTGCTTATGCCCATAAGCACGTAGGAAGATCTTGATCTTCACAGCTTCCAGCATGGTTCTGTTCTTCCGTTCAGCTACACCGTTTTTTTGGGGATCTTGATCCCAACATCTTTGCAGATATTCATGAACTCTTTTGAGGTATATTCTCCTCCATTATCTGACCTGAGTATATTAATCTTCCTTACAGAGAGGTTTTCTATCAAGGATTTGAATTCCTTGATCTTGCTGAACACTTCAAATATATCCAGGTCTTTTACAATAATAATCATTAATGAATGATACATAGTATACATACCCATTAATGGAGGATGATGGCATTGGGCTACACACGTCTGAATGAATGAGTTCCAGTATTCCTTCTTCTTTGCTTCCCCTCTTTGGAAAAGGGTTCTTGATATTCTTCCCTTGTGCACATCCATTTCATATGCCTTCATGGTCACCTTTGAGTTCTAGTAAACCTGTGACTGCTTTGCATATGTATGGTAGCACCTTGTAGTTGAAGTGAGCTAATCTTCGATGCCAAAATTCTTCAATGGCGTGGGTCATGGCAGCTTCTGAGTGACCCTATAGCTTATGCAATTCACCTTCTTCTCTTCCAATGATGATTGCTTCATTTACGGTCTCTCCTTTAGCACGTTGCCTTCTGCAACCTTCGCTATAGCTTCCTCATGTGACCTGGAGCAAGGTCAACAAAACAACGAGAAAGAATAATATCCTTTTGATAATATAAAGCAATAGAACGAACAATCATCACCGTAGCTCCTTTAGAGTTATCACTTATAATTTATTTGAATCAAATATTAAAGGTAAGGAATACAATACGAAATGAGGTCATAGTGTTGTGACCAAGCATTCTTCCATGGCAATCTGGAACTAACACACGAGGTTTCTCCTAGAGGATGTGTTAGTCATATCAGACAAAGTATTTACCTCTATATTTTCACATGCTATCAAGTATAATACATTATGATGATTGCTATCTCAACTAAAGTCATCAGCTTGTCATGTGTACCTTTGAATCTTGATTAATCAAACCTAGAGCCTTGTCCTCAAGAGTGAGTGCTTGTTTTTCTTCTAGGTCTCCTTCACTCAAGTGACGAGTGCTTTCTTCAACCTGTCTGTTATACTAAGACAATACGCTATCTTGACAAAAGGTTAGGTTAGAGGATAAGCTCTATGATCAACTTTTAATTCTTCGAATAATTTGATCATAGCTTCAACATGCAACACTGATCAAGATAATTTCATAACAAATAGATGCATATTAGAATAATCACACTTGGGTTGTATCATTCCTCTGAATGTGTTGAATCTTGAGATCCTTCTAGATCTATGGAAAGAGATCCCTTCTCCTGCAAATACTCTTTAGGGTTTAACCATTAAACATATGTGAGTACATACCTTGGATAGCATTTGCAGGTAGTGGCTCCATCTGGTAGCAGCGGTAATCATTACCAAAAACTTCAATGGTGATTGCAACTGATTCTACGACTGCAAATGCAACTGGTGCTGCAACTGCAACTGGTTCTGAGACTGCAACTGCAACTGCAACTTAGGGTTTTATGAGGAAACCCTAATTTTTTAAACTTCAAATTTTGAAATTCTGATCCAGGGGATAGATGCACTGAGCTGAGGCGAGTTAGCTGGTGCAGTCAGAATTTCGAAAATCCAACTTTTACCCCCTCAAACTTGATCTGCGGATTTTTGGACTGGTCCTTCTGGTACTCTGGTACTTCTGGTACTCTGGTTTTTTGGTTTTCTGGTACTTTGTGAAACTAGGGTTTCACTTTCCGGGAGATCTAGCCACTGAAAAGGTGTGCTCTAAGTGCCAAAATGATCCTTGGGGGAGGGCACAACTTTCTAGGTGGTTTAAGGGATGAAAAGATTCACTTTTGCAAAACCTTAATTTTTCAGGTACTGCAACAGTGACATTTTTCTCTTGCGAAATATGCTTCCTTCAGGTTGGCTCTGATTCCATGTTAATGTTTATGCCATTATTATAGTTATTTGCATTTCAATAGATAAGAACATCATAAGAACAAGATCACTGAGAAATACACATTCACAAGAGACGCAACATTTATCCTGGGAAACCCTCTAGGGGAAGAAAACCCAGCAAAAACTTCCTTATCATAAATAGCTTATACAATGTTCAAGAGATAACTCAAACCAATATAGATAGTCCTCCCCAAGAGATGCGCCACTCTTCTTCTC
>ML823925.1:56188-68601 GCA_009831015.1 Picea engelmannii
CAAATCAACACTGAATCCAATAAATGCTCTTAACTACCATTCAATTGCTTATAAAATGAAACGTTGTTGCATCAAGATGAAATAACCAAGGGTGACGTCAGCATTCTAGGGTTAGTAGGTTAGGGTTAGTGTAGTTAGGGTTTTAGTTTAAAAGAGGTTTGAGAGTGTTTGGATCCAATTCTACTTCAACGCTGGAGGTCCTAGATTAGTGCCTTAGGGTTAATGGAGTCATAGGTGAAGAACACAAAAGTTGAAGGAGATGAGATTTTAAAGGACTAGAGGGATAATTTTTGAAGTGTTGCTAAAGCAGGGCTCCAAAATCATAACCCTAGGGGAGAGAGGCTCAGTTCGGTGTTGCTAAAGCAAGGCCTCGTGCTCTCTCCTCCTTCCCGGCAAACAACTAGCTCAATGAAAAGCAAAGTCAAGACAAGAGGGTTTAAAGAGGGAGAGTGTTGCTAAGGCAAGGCTCTTTCATCATCCATGTCCATCCTGTCTCTACCCCATGATGGGGTCTCAACATCCATCTGGTGGGCTCTTCAGCCCCATGGAGGTCCGAACTGGTCATCTCCCCATGTGTACCGGTCCAAATGGTACCTATCCGTTGGGCATGGTCCTGCACATCAAAAGCTATGCCCTCCATGGGCTCATCATTCACCGAGATCATAGCAATGTTAATCACATCTCATCATCAATATTATTAAACATATGCATAAAAACCCTGATACATCAGTCAATAGCTCAAAGACATTACAAAAACCTGCAATACAAGATTGGAGAAAAAGACAAGACGTCCTATTGGGCTAGTATCCATAAGAAAAGGAAAGTTTCCAGGAAGATTTCATCCAAGCCATGTAGGTGAGGTGATGAGGCTAGGGGATGTCCAGACATGTGGGTGCAGTGTGGGCCAAGGATTCATAATGTTATCTGTGGGTGCCTTTGTAGAAGGCGAGCTGTACCTGTCATGGATGCATTTTTTCCAAGCCCGTTCTTGCCTTTATTCTTTTTCTTGCTTTATTCTTTTATTTTCTTTTTCTTCTTCTTTTTCTTTTTTATTCAAGGGCTAACTAGAGGACACTGCCTTGGCATGGTGACCAGAGCTAACAGTGTTACCCACAAGTACTTTCACAGAGATGAGAATGTTGGCTTGTGATGAGACCCCCTTTCCCTTGGCCATGCAACCAAAGGTCACTGCCCTGGCATGGTAACCAGATGGTGCAATGTCATACTGTTAGGTACCCATGGACCTAATAGGTTGGCTCGTGATGAAATCCCCTATCCTTTGACTAGGTCTTGTTTTATTATTTTTCGGATCCCTCTTGTTTCTTGCTGAGAGGCTTTTTACTGCCTTCACGGGGATCCCTGGGCGAAGCATCTCGAGGTTTTATTTCTTGGCTTTTGTCTTTTACCAACTATTTTTACCTTCAGAAATTCCCCCAGTGGAAAACCAAGACCTATGGGCACAGGCTTGCTAGGGCACCGTGTCCATCTCCCCAAGCTTGGTCAAGTGGGATAATGTAAGATCCAAGCAGTTGTTAGAGATAAAAGGAATCATATGCATAGATTTAAAGGTTTCAATGATCAAAAGTGACACATACCATGATACCTAGACCAATTACCTCATGGAGAAAGAACCTCTTTTGATACAAGACCAAGCCGATGGTGATGGATGTTGTTGTTGCTGACAAGATAAAGTTGATGGAAGAAGAAAAGGATGGGACCTCTGGGCCATGCTCAGGTAAATCTTGCTCTCGGTACTCCATGTCTAGGACATGTGGGCCTCGAGACATGATCTCCTAGTTATCCCTAAAAAACGGGGATAACACACCCATAGGTAGGTCATCCAACCTCCTAATCTCATCATGTCTAAGTGCCAACACATATGAATCCTCACAAGTGTCACCTCTATGCTGAAGTATTGAATCCTCAACATTGCCTGACGGGGAAGATTAAGGACATGCGCTATCATCCTGTCCATCCAAATGTCCCTCAAATGCGCAAGAGTCACTAGTCTCTGTCTCGGTCATCTGGTTGAGCTTGTAGTACATGTATAACTTTTGTACCCCATCTCTTGCAGTGCATTTGGATGATCTGTCAAAAGAAGGTATAGTGAGCTTACCAACTTTCTGGATGAAACCTATGTTATGCCCCTGTTGTTGTTTGTGTCCTCCTCTCTGAGTTTCTCTGGGATGGTTCATGCCCATAAGTCTACAGTACTCGACCAATGTCATGTCATGATGGAAGTCACGACCCAACATTGCATACTCCCTCTTGTACTCTGCAATGTCTTCCGCCTGGGTGGGAAACCTCTATGCTAACAATTGTTCCTGTTGGTGCCCTCTGAAAACTAGAGAACCATGATCTGGGAATCCTACTCGAAGATGTGTATGTACGAGTCGGTGTCCGGGGTCTACTGCCTGCCCCCGAGTTCCCCTGTGTTGCATGTGGGGTTGGTGTGCCCGGGGTGTCCACTATAGCTAATCTATCAGCCAACTGCGCCAAATAATGTGCCACAGTCTGCTGACTGACTACCAAATTGTTGAGTACCTGCATGAAGGCTACCTCTGGTTCCGTGGGTGCCTTACCAGTGCCCTTTGGCCTCTCATATCTGTCTCCCCACATCCTCTCTGCCTTATGGGTCACCCTCTGAACTCATCGAATTTAGTCACAGGCTGGTAGGACTAAAGCTCTGATACCACTGTAATGTTCTTGACTTGGCTAATCTAGGAAATGTTACTAATGTGTGTGTAGGATCAATGGTTTACAACATATAAATGATTGTACAAATAACAAATGCGACAAAGACTGCAAAATTTATACTGAATAAAATGAATCACTTAGCTAGATAAAAAGATAAAAGGATCTTAGTGCGAATACACTAAGCAAACTAAAAGATAATACCCGATAATAAATGAGTATTGTGGGGTCAATGGATGAGCTGGAACTATGGTAGCTCGCATGGTAACTGTTGAAAGTCCGAAAAGTTTTCCCTGGTGGCTAAACTTCTCAGAATGGCCTGGAAACTATCCCAAATGGTGCACCCTTCTCTAACTCTCAGTCCTGGTGACTGAACGAACCCTCTGCTGGTGTGTCTGGACCCCATATGGATCCCCCTGGGGGAATGCGCCCCTCCCTCACTGGAAAACTGCACCCTAGTGATTCCACTGTCGGAATCGGCTGAGAAGTATCTCAAAATGATCGCTCTGAACTACTTGGAAATGGGTCAGAAGGGTTTCCCTGAATCTGATCTGATGCTCCCTCAGGAACCCTGAATGTGTCCGCCAAAAGTGTCGCACTCCCAACTCTGGAAAATGCACCCCAGATGATTCCTCCGTTGGAATCTGATGAGGAACCAGGAAAAAGATGCGCCTTGCCTTCCACTCAATTGGGTCGGAGGGGAATCTATGAACTCTCCCTGGATGGGACAAGTCGATCCACTGAACCTTCTCAGAAGCTGCGCCCTCACACTGGATAAGTGCGTCCTTTCTTATGGACCCTGTGTAAATGCTGCTGAAGAATGATGGAAGACCTGTGTGATGTTCCCGGTGACTAGGGTGTGTCTCTCAACAATGAAATCAGCCAACCGGTGTCTTCCTCCTGGAATCCACTGCACTATTTCTCCTAAGATGTGCTTCTCTCCTCAATGACAATTCATAATCTGCATAATGATGAATTAGGTCGCTAACCCTTCTCTTATAGCTTTTCTAAACCCTAATTCATTGTTGAAACCCTAATTCGTTGTTGACCTTTTCCCTCCAAGTGACTTTTACTTTATTTTATTATTCCTTGATTAAATCACTTAATTAATTGATAAGTTAACCATTTTACCTCTAAAAAGTGATTTATCCATCCTTATGGCTTCTACAGCCACTGAAAGTCACTTCTCATCATCTTATCCTATAGTTCTCTTCTTCCCTATTCCGATGAGCTTTTACACTAAGAGATTTCTCCAAGTAATATGCCCATTATGACATTCTTAGTGAATTTAATTAATATATGACCCATAATAACTCAAAATTACGAAAAATCGTCAGAATGCAACGAAACCAAAGCCAAGCTGTGTGGAATGGATCCTGATGATGAACGATGCAATTTGGGCCCAATAAAACCCCTCAATATCTCCCGAACTCTCTATCAACCCTATCTGGCTACTCTGGTTGGCATAGGACTTTGTAAATTTATACTGTCACAAAATGGGGACATTACAGTTATCTTCATGATTGGGTAGATTTTGGCCTTGTTTATGCATATGTTGATTTGACATAACACAGAGCTAAAATTAGTTAAGTTATTTAACACATCAAGAAGCTAAGAAGGTAGATTTACCACTGTTATAATCTGTTGTGATAAGTATTTTCAAATTTGTTATATGCTTGAGAAGTGTGCCCTAAGGGATGAACATTGTTGGATTGAAGTACACTTGTTTGGTATTTATTTTCTTGGGTGGAGTTGTGATTTGGGTTAAAGAGAAGTGAAGTATTCGCTGCTATAAATTTATATTGCATATTCAGCCGTAAGGTTGAAAGTTCATAGGGAATTGATTTGAGAAACCTTATAGTTGAGGTGAAATTTGGAATTTGCAATAATTGTGTGATTCTCAAAATTTCTACAATAGGGTGTGCAGGGAAAACCCAAACCTGCTTTGCAGTTTTTCTATTTGTGTGATGGACAAGGTGAGGTTCCATGTACAGAGTGCTCAATACAAGAGCCTAATCCTTCTTCAGACATATGAGATCATAGTTTTCATCAATCACAACTGAAAACGACTTCTCCAAATACATGCAAAAACCTTTACAGTGAAGTAGAGTTGCAATTTGAGAAACCAATGCATGATTGTTAACCCCATTTAGGTGGGGAAAAAGCCATTTCCATCCATTGATGCCACAATACAAGTGTAGATCTGTAACAACTTGTGGCTGAATTAAGGAAAAAAAAGTGTATTGATCTTGAGGAGTAGCTACAATTTCAACAACTTACTTAAATTCACCAAAAGACAAAGATAAAATTTCCAAGTAGATGTGTGCTATGGGAAGATGAGGGTAAAAACCCATAAAACTTGTTGCTGTTAAAAGATAAGGTGCTGGAAGCCCCAATTTTGGATCTATAATAATCTCTAAGTAGCGCTGCAAATCTAATTTCAGATCTGGAAAAAACACTTCAAAGAGTGTTGGATAGAGGAAGAAAAATCCACACTAGCTTTGATACCATGCTAGAAATCATGAGGTAGAGGATCTATGATGAATTCTCCAACAAACCCTTATCGAATAAGACAAGAAAGTGGAAATATAATGTCGCTTAAATGATGAACACACAAGACATCAAGAGAGTGTTCAACAAAAGTAGAGTGAAATAGTATAGGCGACCTTGGGAAAAAAAATGAATAAACTCACTCGAATGAGATGATGTTATAAATGAAGGAGGTGTGTATTCACTCCATAAAGCCCCTGTAGGGTTTGACGGATCTTCAACATGCCATGTGTAGGATTCTAATGCTAGGGCACACCTTCCAAGGCTTCTTGAAACCCCAGCACAACCTCTTTCTCTTTACACATGAGCACTCAGTGATAAATGTTGTAATTCTTCATTGTGTTGGCGATGCTTCATAGACATATGGATGACTCAATGTCGATGGATGTTGGACCATGGTTAGATTGCTAGTATGGCACCCTTAACTAGGAGGTTGTTACCCTAATCAACATGATGACTATCCCATTGGGTACACATAATGGGGGAGTTGGTTGGTTGATTAGGAGAGCTACCTACCTTGGAGGAGGAGCATTAGGAACTTGGAGTAGGGCATTTAGCGGTAGGACCATCGGACCATGTGCCATACACCTTAGAGGTTATACACTTCACTCGAGGATGCTTGGTTTAAGGAGCATACTTCATGGAGGTTGGTTTTGGAGTTGGATATCGATGTTGAAGACAGGCATTGGAGCATGCTAATTACAATGGCACAGATGGAGAAGTATTAAGCACATTAGAGGACATGGGGCACATAGTTAGAGGGGGAATGCCTTACATGAGGACACTTGGAAGCCACCGTGGAAGAGGTAGCATTGGATTAATAATTTGTTTGAAATCACACCATCCTGAAGGAGATTTTTTGAGCCCTAAGAGAATCATGCTTAGAAGGTGTTTCAGATTGGGGGTTGGATAAATGCGAGTATGACACTTGTACATCTGTGTACTGTAGAGTGCTCTATATGGGGTTTCCTTGTTGGTTACTTGTATGGACATAAGCCTTTGCTTTATGTTAGAGTGCCTCACCTATTGTATATATGAAGGGAGGAAAAGTCTATGTATCTTTGTAATTGTCTTAGAGAAGTCTTGGAGGGAGAAAGAAGCTAGGGTTTGTGATGTAAACCCTAGGAGAATGCATTAGATATTCTTGGAGAGTTTTCTCTTGTGAGACTCTAGGGTTTGTGCTATGCAAGTAAAATCTAGAGACAAACATGACTTTAGAGGAGGTGATGATTTCTCTTGTAGAGATAATTGCTCAGATGATATTGTAGCCTTGTTCATGTTGATGCAAGATCATGAAGAGCCTACCTAGATGTGTTTTGAGATTGGCGCGATGCCTTGCTTGAAAGAAGACTGGTTTATTGTAATCTTCATTTCCTGGATGTCTTGGTGCTTGCGTTGATGCAAGAGTGTATGAATTAGGGTTTGAAGACTCAAAAACCTAGCTTGATGTGTACCAACTTTGTGATAAAGTTGTGTTGTGTACTTGTACTTCATCACATAGACACACACACATACACACATATATGAGTTGTGTACTTGTAAATATGGTTTTTGGCCTATGTTCTCTTCATGATTGGGTAGATTTTGGCCTTGTTTATGCATATGCTGATTTGACATAACACAGAGCTAAAATTAGTTAAGTGATTTAACACATCTGGAAGCTAAGAAGGTAGATTTACCACTATTATAATATGTTGTGATAAGTATTTTCAAATTTATTATATGCTTGAGAATTGTGCCCTAAGGGATGAAGATTGTTGCATTGAAGTACACTTGTTTGGTATTTATTTTCTTGGGTGGCGTTGTGAATTGGGTTAAAGAGAAGTGAAGTATTCGCTGCTATAAATTTATATTTCATATTCATTTGTAAGGTTGAAAGTTCACACGGAATTGATTTGAGAGACCTTATGGTTGAGGTGAAATTTGGAATTTACAATAATTGTGTGATTCTCAAAATTTCTACAATAGGGTGTGCAAGGAAAACCCAAACTTGCTTTGCAATTTTGCTATTTTTGTGATGGACAAGGTGAGGTTCCATATACAGATTGCTCAATCCAAGAGCCTAATCCTTCTTCAGATATATGAGATGATAGCTGTCATCAATCACAGTTGAAAATGGCTTCTCCAAATACATCCAAAAACCTTTAAAGTTAAGTAGAGTTGCAATTTGAGTAACCAATGCATGATTGTTAAGCCCATTGAGGTGTGAAAAAAACAATTTTCCATCCATTAATGCCGCAATACCAGTGTAGATATGTAACAAATTGTGGTTGAATTAAGGAAAAAAAGTGTAGCCAAAATTCCAACAACTTACTTAAATTCACCAAAAGACAAAGATAAAAATGCCAAGTAGATGTGTGCTATGGGAAGATGAGGGTAAAAACCCATAAAAATTGTTGGTGTTGAAAGATAATGGGTTGGGAGCCCCAATTTCGGATCGATAATAATCTTGAAGTAGAGCTGGAACTCTAATTTCAGATCTGGAAAAACCCTTCGAAGAGTGTTGGATAGAGGAAGAAAAATCCACACTAGATTTGATACCATGCTAGAAATCATGAGGTAGAGGATATATGATGAATTCTCCAACAAACCCTTATCAAATAATACAGGCAAGCGGAAATATAATGTCACTTAAATGATGAACACACAAGACATCAAGAGAGTGTGCAACAAAAGTAGAGTGAAATAGTATAGGTGACCATGGGCAAAAAAATGAATAAACTCACTTGAATGAGATGATGTTAATAATGGAGGTGTGTATTTACATGTAAAATTGTTATCTCCAAGGAGAAGACTAGGCTGAACTTACCCTGAAATACAATAAAATACAACAAAGTGTAATAGTGGGTGTAACACCCCACAACTACCCCGAAGTCGATCCATAAAGGGCCTCAACTACCCACACAGTGGGCTAACACATGGCCACGAGGGAAGATTAGCCAAAATATATCAAGATTGTGAAGGTTTTGTTGATCACCTATTCAACTAGGGGGTCAAATCCATGTACCTTGAAGATATGCATCATCAGATGCTACCAAGTCAGAGGCTATTTGGTTCTGCAAGGCATTTTTGGCCTACAACACATATTTTTGTAATTGGAATTTCCGCTCCCCTGCGTGGGATAATAATGTAATAGGTTTGCATGGATCATAGTTAGGTCAATTACCTTAGGATTTATTCATTAGGAGATTTCTTTTCACTGAGTGTTTTTTTTTTTATCAACATATTAATTTGGCCTAACCAGCCTTATTAATTTCCCTTGATTTTTTCACTCCCACAAATAATTCTTTCAAAGTGGTGAACGACGTTCTAATGGTGTCATCCTCTGGTAACTAGTATTTAGGAATGATGTAAATGACCATGTAAGACATGTCTAGAGGTTTTGCAGAATTCCGTCGAGTCTAGATAGGTTTTTGTAATTAATTAAAACTGCCTAAGGTTGGGTAATTTAATTAATTAATTTTAATTATTTTTTGATAAATAATGTAAAAAATAGGTCCTTGGGCTTTTGCTAGGGTATTTGTGCTCAAAATAAATGGAATGAGACCCTTGGACCAAGTTTTATCTTAGTTGGACAACTTTTGCTATGTGTTTGTCCATATGGAGTCCAAGTCAGCCAAAACAACAATTTTAATTGCTAAGCTTGACATGGTAAAAATGTCGATTGTTGTAATCTTGAGAAAATTGAGTAAAATAAAGGTGGGAGATGATGAAAAAACACTTTCCTAACCTTTTCCAACCCTTACATCACCCCCTCACATAGCCATTAAGAAAAAACGTCACTTTCCTTAGAGAGGTGTGCCCCCCTTCTAGAAAGTCTCCAAAAAGTAAAAAAATAGTAGAAAAACTAATGGGAGACTTATTATATCCCTTGGTGTGCCTCCCTATACCCTACAAATCATCATTTGACTTGTCAAAGCCTTTTCAACTCACTCCAACTCATTTCCACTTCATCCATCCATGCCAAAACCCTAGGGTTGCGCCCCCATTTTTGAGATTCTCATTTTGACTTGGGTTTTGACACTTGGCTCTCATCCAAGCGGGGTAACTTTGCCTTCCCAAGTATAAATAATAGCCCTCCCTAACTCATTTTCTCACCATCTCTTGAGCTATTGTTATGCTACCAATTTCTTCCCTCGTCCCTCTCTCATCTTCCAATTTTTCTTTCACTCATTCTTGCTCTATTTTGGAGAGGATCTTGCAGCAATTAGTTGTTGCAACTTCCTCATTTGGGTAATAAGAAAGATATTTAGAGGACCTCGGTGTACATGAGATTTTGTCTTGGTGCACATGTCGTGAGGTGATCTTGTTCCATGTGTTTCTTTATTTGATATCTAGAGTAGATATCTAAAGAAAATGAGTTTCTTTGGATAGATCATGCAAGAGTGTAGTTGTATATTTACTTGAGTAGGGTAGTAAGTAGTGAAAATTAGTTTGTATTACTTGTTTATCTTATCAACTATTTTCTCTCATCTCACATTTGCTTCACAAGTTGCAGGTTGCTTGAAGGGTTTGTAGGGTTGGCTTTAAGTTGGAAACCTTCTTTCATAACCTAACCTAAACTCCTCTCTTTCTTGGTTCTTATATTTCTACTCATACATATTCATATCTTGGTTTGCTAACACTCTTAGATAGGTCAATATATCATTTTATATTCTGAAATTTTTATGCAGAAAATTTCTGTTGAAAAACATAAATTTTGCTTGTTGTTTTTTGCAGGTTCTCGTCATATCTAGGGGAAGTGCTGCCAATTTTCAACCACAAAACACACAAATGACCCCTCCTTTGATTGGGTAACAATATCCAACCTTTTATATATATTCTAAGTATTGTAGCAAGCCCAAAGGGGGTACCCAAGTGGCTTGCATTCTTTTTTAATTTTATGTTATTGTTTTTCTTTCATTCTTTGCCCCACTTGTCATTAGGACAAGATTGTGTGGCTAGGTTGCTCTAGTTTAGCCCTTTTTATTTTCCAACCCCCTTTGGCACAAAATAGGAAGGCTTGCCTCCACCTTGTGCCATTGTGAGTGGTTTGTATTTCGTTTTTCCTTTAAAGTTTTTCTTTCTTTCTTTAGTTGCCTACATCTTGGATGTGAAGTTGGCATAGCCAACCAACCCCCAAAATCGTATGGCTATCTTAGTTATCTATTTCTAATGTGTTTATGCTCATGTATTAAAATTATCTAGAAGTAGATCTCACACAACTAATGCTAGCTTAAGCCCATGGAGGCATAGGATTAATCTTGTGCTTTGATATTTCTTTACTTGCAAGTTTTGGTTATTAAGCATTCATATTTTTAATTTGCAAGCAAATATGGGCATGTAAAAGGTGTTAAGCAATCTATTTTCATTTCAGCAAGTTCTTTCAAGTTCTTTACATGTTTTCCAAATAATAATTTAATGGTTTAGAACTTCATTTTGATAACCTTTAATAGTTCGGTTTTGGCACTAATTCACACTTTTTGGGCAAACAAATCTAATTGTTACACACCTATACACTAAAATTAACTTCGTCCATAGGCCTAATAATAAATTAGACTTAATAGGACACCTCTACTGACCCAACTTTGCCATTTAAACGAGGACTAGAGGAAGCAACAAAAGGTGATAGGTCGGGGAAGGTCTCGTGGTGCTTAGCGTCTTTTCCGGGAGTAGTCTTTTTCCTTGGGCTGATGTGTGGATCTAGGGTAGGCCTTGTTGCCATACTTCTTGAGCACCCAGTAGTTACTTGGTACAAGCGGGGGGAGTATTGGGTTGACACTTAGCTAGGAGTCACTCTTCACATAATAACTCTTAATCAACTCCTTAATCCACTATACAACTTTGGGCCTCAACTTGGTACATCTCTTGTGGTTGGCACTTAACTATCTTGCGAGTAATTTTCAGTTCACACTTACATTTCATGCAAGTTTAATTTATGTGTTGTGGATCAATATCTAAGTAGTCATAGTTGTGCTTGTGGACACTTTCCCTTTAAGATTTTCTTTTTCAATTAATTGATGTTCATATCTTGGCTCTGGTCCCTCAAGAAGTTGCGCATCCTTTGGAGACACTCTCTTGTTGGATCTTGTTTAAACTTGTTTTCCATTGAAAGTAGTCACAATAGAGTAGTGCATCCCTTTGGGAGACACTCTATTGTTGAGCATGCTAGGTTTGATGTGCTGATGAATGTTTCCTTTGGAGTATCTTTAATTTCTGTTGGTCTCCAGTTTTGATCATGTTTTTGCCTATATTATATTCCAAAGACCTCCATTTCTATACCCAGTACCACCCCTTTTGGCCTTCTTTTGACATGATTGACATCTCCCTACCACTCAATGGGGCTACTTAAGGTATCTTTACGTTTCAATCTATTTTTATGCATTTTGATGCTTTAAATTGATATTGAAACTAATGTCGCTTGGGTTAGGTACCACTTCTATTTTTGGAACAGGATTGCCAGTACCAGGTACCAACTCGTACCCCGTGGAGATACTAATGAAGCCGCTCAAAGATTTGTGCGTTATGGTCAGAATGGGAGATAGAGAGATTCACATGACAGATGGAGTCATCGCTCATACGATGATTGAAGGCACAATGATAGAACTGAGTCGTTAATATTTCATGGGTCACACTTCGTGTCACTACGTGTCACGAAGATGTGAAGACCGTTTTTAAACTTGATTTCAAGCTATTTTTGGATCGGGGATCCGTTTGAACTTATGTATTTTTGCTTTAGACTGTTATGAAGGAGGATCTATATATAAACAAAAGATCACTCCTAAGAACGGGTTGGGTTATGTTATGTTATATCGTGAACATATATTTCTGAATACAAACTGTTGTGCGTCATGTTATTTCACTGTCATACGATTTGAGTATTTTCTTCTGAGTTAATGGAGCATGAAGTGTACACAATGTTTGTGTAGCATGATTGAGTAGTTCTGGTTGTTTCCTTCGACATTTGTACCTTTTGGTTGGGCCCACCAAACAGGTGCAAGTCGATGTTGTTCTTGCATTAAATTTAGGTTATTTCAGTAGCGTAGCAATTGCCTGCATGTTAGTTTATTGAGCCTTGGAATTAACTATTCAGAATATTGATTGATTATTCTTCAGCATAGTAATATCTTCCACAGTGATGAGTATTGAACGCATGATTGATTCCTGTAGGATTTGAAGCGTGAATTAGA
>ML823926.1:35581-51764 GCA_009831015.1 Picea engelmannii
AAGAGTGGTGGAGAAGGAGTTGAGAGTCAAGATTGTCAAAAGACAAAGGTCCACTCCACATTGTATCCATGAGCAAGGGTATTGATGTGACCCACCAATCCAACAATCTATTAAAAAATTAAATCAATGCATGGCCTCTTGGCCCATGTCAACAAGTAATCATCATCTTGATTCCATTCCATGTTAGTCAACCTATGATTGACAATGAGAGGCCAACCTGAAGGAATCAGTAGGGCACCCAACTTATGTGGTAACAATTTGTTGGAATGGTTAGGTTGCATGCGAGAGAAGCTAAAAACACTAGGGGAAGAAGATAATGAGATTTGCTCAGTGGAAGGATTGGTTGATTCAAACATAGTTACCGACTTGACGATCATTGTGACCTCAAAATGAGAACTCTAGCATTAAAAACTCACATTTTTGTGTCAAAAACTTCAAAATTAACCCCAAAATCAAAAAGTGGTGCCACATGTAACACTCTTTTTTTAGGATTAAAATTACAACATTTTGCAACCATGGCCTTAAAAACCTATAATGCTGCTAAAGAAATCTTAAAATTAATCATTGAATTGAAAAGTGGTGCTACCAGTAGCACCATTTTTTTTCTCATGGTTAAAAGTACAACGTTTTTTAAACCATGGCCTTAACAATTGGTACCGTTACAACAAAAACAAAATCAACCCTTGAATCGAAAAATGGTGTTACTAGTAAAACCTTTTTTTTTAGGTTAAAATTGCAACATTTTTAAAACAATGCCCATAAAAACTAATATTGTTGCTAACAAAACCCTAGAATCAACATTAAAACTAACATTCATGTAAGGTCAGTTTATCACTCCAAACGCCTTTTTTACAGTTGAAATTTTAATATTTTTAGAACTCTTTTGGTATACTAGTGATGCCAGTATCACTATTTTTTCATATGGCTACTAATAAGTAATCTTTTCAAGACTTGGCCCAAAAGCCCATTGTGTTGGTAAAACAAATTTCTAACATTAATCCCTAAATAAAAGGTTGTGATACTAGTTTCAACCTCCTGTTATGAGATTTACATCTCTTGGCAGAGATAAGCTACCACTTTTCTAGCCACTTTATATTACTACATATATTGCAATGTTTTTCACTTGTTGATTCATTAATGTCAATTGGGTTTATCCCGAGTGGTTTGTGATGAGGGGTGTTTCCCCCCCCCCAGGTTCAATTCCCGCAAGTGACATGTTGAGCTCTTAAATGAGAAAGCTATTGAAAAAACTTCAATTTTCTACAAAATTTGGTTTACCATCTTCAAAATGAGGGTAAGTGCCCGATGGGTTTCCCCAGGCTCTATTTCAAAGTTTAAAAAAAAATAAAAAAATAAAAATGATTCATTAATATATTTTTTTACTCTAATACTCTACTTGTAATAACGTTCTTGTGTTATCTTTGTTGTTCTTTGATTTTGTTCTCAATCCAATCCAAAACAATGGTATTAGAGCCATATGCTTTATGCTGTTTTTTCATGCATGTGCCAAGTGAGGTCAAGGTATAGCAAGTTAGGTTAAGTTGAACTAACCAAACTTGGTGAAGACTTCACTTGTTGATACAAAAAATCTCCCATGGTGAATGAAAAGAAAGACAATTGTAAGCAAGGTATCCTATCAAATTGTTCCTCTAGGAATCCCTAGAATGACAAAGGATTGAGATAATGGAACATTTTTTTATTTCGATGAATCCCAATAAGGATGGAGGCCTTCAATAAGCAATCATTTGGACAAATGACTCCCTTTGAGGGTTTTGTATCTTTAAGGGGTTTCCCCCTTATGTTTTAGTATTTTATGTTAAAAGGCCATTTTCGATACCTCTTGTAATGTCGTCTTGCAAATGAGCATAACCAACACCTCTCTCTTTAGAGATAAGCTACCACCATTCTAGCTAGCCTGTATTGCTTTGCATTTTACAATATTTTCCTATTACATTCACTAATAGAACTTGGGTTTCATTGTATTACTATGCTCTCTACAATATGTATATGTGTGTGTTTCCATTCATATTCCTAGCTTTCATTCATTCTCTATACAACCTAGATCAGTGGAATCAAAGTAATATGCCCTTTGTTGTTTCTTGGTGCATGTCCCTGATGAGGTCAGGGTATACAGAGTTGGGTCTCAAGCAAATTTCACTTGGAGAAGACCACTCTCACCGGACCAGGTGGCCTCCCATGTAGAAGAAAATAGATATGATGAAACAAGAGATCCTATCAAGTTGTTTCTCGAGGAAGCCCTCACGTGACAGAGGAACGAGATGATGGATAATTTTTCTCGGATCCTTCGATAATTGCCAACGACAGGTGAGACACCTTCAACAAGCAACCATTTCAGAGGTGTGACACCCTTTAAGGTACAAGTTAACTTTGATATCCCTTTATTTGAAGGCCAGATAGATGTAGATGCTTTAGAGAAATGGTTAAATATGTTTGAGGGTTATTACTCTATTCAAAATTTTCCTGACATCGAAAATATCACCTTCGCACTCCGTAAAGCCCTTCCCCATGTCAAAGATTGCTAGGAAAGTTACTCGAAGAGACATAATAAAGATGAATCTACAACATTTGGGACACAACCCACTTGGGTAGCCTTTATTGATGCCCTCAAGGAGAAATTATACCCTATTGGAAACTATGATGACCAATACACGAGATGGAAAACTTTGCATCAGGAGAGAGACCAGATGGTGCCAGAGTACACCAATATCTTCCATAAATTGTGCTCAAATTTGGGTATCATAGACTCCAAGCAACATATAGTTTTGAAGTATCACAGTGGCCTACATAGGTACATCCAAACAAAGATGGATTTCTTGGACATATCCTCACTAGGATTTGCTTATTGATATGTTGTTGAAATTGAGCATAAATTTAAGCATTAGAATAAGTGGGAGTTTGGGTCTATAAATCCGTTGCAATAGAAGAATGGTAAAGGTGGCCCTAACTCATAAAATAAACGATAGAGCATGGAGAGCCAACCTCAAGACAACCACTCTAAGCCATAGGCAAAGAAGGGTAATGGGAAGTCAAAGAAGGGCACTGGAAAGTGGTGTGAGTTCCACAAAATCCGTTGGCACAACACTAATGAATGTCACTCGAAACGGTCATTGTTGGCAAAACTTAAAGAAAAAGAAGCAGACTTTGGCTCGAACTCTGATTTAAAACCAGATCAGGGAAAGTGAATCATTGATGCAAAACCCAATGCTACCATCACAACTACAAAGATCCAACCAAAAGAGTATAAGAAGTTAGAGAAGGGGAGCACCTCTTCCATTCACAAATGTGGGTGAAGGGGACTCCACTACATTTCATTATTGATAGCATAGCTAGAAGAACTTGATCTCAGACGAGGTCATCAACAAATTGAATTTGTTGACAATGACACACCTCAAACCGTCTTAAGGCCTTAAATGATGTTTTTTGGCCATTCGGGGGCCTAGGGTGGACATGGCCTTCCTAGGCCTACCAACAATTATACTTCTCAATTATATTTCAAACAAGCTATTATTCACCACAAACATAGATTGCATGCAAAATTTGTGCCCTCGAGAAGTTGACGTTTCAACTAGCCACCTCGAGGCCCACAATCATTTTGGTGCTTCGTCTCCTAGGGTTAGGGTTTTGGATATATAGTGTTTTTTCCCCTTAGGTTCTAGTAATTTATGTTAAAATGTTATTTTTGGCCTCTTGTAATTCCTTCTTGCGAATGAGCGTAGCTGACACCTCTCTCTTCAAAGATAAGCTACCACCATTATAGCTAGCTTGTATTGTTGTGCATTTTACAGTCTTTTCCTATTACATCCATTAATAGAATTTGGGTTTCATTGTATTATTGTGCTCTCTACAATATTTATATTTGTGTTTCCATTCATATTCTTATCTTTCATTTCGTTCTCTATGCAACCCATATCAGTGGTATCAAAGCAATCTCCTCTTTGTCAAGTTTCTCGGTGCATGTCTATGATGAGGTCAAGGTATAGAGAGTTGGGTCTCAAGCTAATTTCACTTGGGGAAGACCACTCTTTCCGGACTAGGTGGCCTCCCATAGCGAAATAAAAGAGAGATGACAAAGCAATAGATCTTATCAAGTTGTTGCTCGAGGAAGCCCTCACGCGCGATAAAGAAACGAGATACATTTTTTTCCCAGATCCTTCGATAAATACCAACAACAGTCAAGGAACCTTCAACAAGCAACCATTTTAGAGGTGCGACACCCTTCAAATTGAAAGTTAAAGTTGATATCCCTTTATTTGAAGGCCACATAGATGTTAATGCTTTGGAGAAATGGTTAAATCTATTAGAGGGTTATTACTCTATTCAAAATTTCCCATCATAAAAAAAAATCACCTTGGCACTCCTTAAATCCCTTCCTCGTGTCAAATATTGGTGGGAAAGTTACTAGGAGAGAGATAAAGAAGATGAGTCTACAACATTTGGGACATGACCCACTTTGGTGGCCTGTGTTGATGCCCTCAAGGAGAAATTCTACCCTATTGGAAACTGTGATGACCAATACATGAGATGGACAAATCTACATAAGGAGAGAGACCATATAGTGTCAGAATACACTAATATCTTCTATACCTTGCACTCAAAGTAGGGTATCAGAGACTCTGAGAAACACATGGTTTTGAAGTATCATGGTGGCCTACATAGGTACATCCAAAAAGAGATGGATTTCTTGGACATCTCCTCACTGGGATTTTCTTATTGATATACTGTCAAAATCGAGCATAAATTTAAGCAATGGAATAAGCGATACTTTTAGTTTGCAAATCAGTCGCAACAAAAGAGTGATAAAGGTGGCCCTAACTCATAGAGAAAAGGACAAAAGTGTAACATATTCACTATAATCCCCAGTTTGATTAATGATTATGTAGATACAATACGTGGCTACGACCAAGAGATGCAATATGTGAATTGTATTTCAATGTTTTAATAATAAAATGTGATGCTAGCTGCTAATGGGATATGGACAAGATATGGGGGATGAATTAATCCACAAGAGAGGGGAGTGTATAGGATAATGGCCAAGAGGGGTCTAAGGGGGGAATTACCCATGTTTATGGATTTAACCCGTTTTCCTAAATCTGTTATTGTATATGAACCTTCCCATTTATGATTAAATGTTTCCAAAGCTAAGCATTGAATACATGTAAGAGGGTGGGTGTGAGTGGTCACATCCCAAAGTTATTGGGTACATGGGGGTTGAGTACAATCAGCTTGGGGAAGAGTGTGAGTCAAGAAAGGCAAGCAAAAGAGAGGTATTTTGTATGGGTTGAGACAAAAGTAACAACAGTTCAAGCAGTTTGGGCAGTTAGTAAAGTTTGACAAGGAAAGAGAGCTTGGAGCTGGTGTGGCCATAGGAGGGTGAAGTCTGGAGCATAACTGGAGCGTAATTGGAGCGAATTGGAGCTAGAGAACTGAAAAGACCAGTTTTCAAGCCGGAATAGTGAACTCCTATGTGAGTTGTACTGAAACAACAAGTGTTGTTGTTGGTTTGCTGATAGTTTTCCTAGCAACAATTTCCCTTGAGTTCCTAGCTACCTGTGCCAAAGAGACCCTGATAAATTAATGGCACATTCCTTGGGTTATCCTTGATAAACAGATGGTACATTGCTTGGGTTAACCCTAATAAATGGATGGTTCATCCCTTGGGTTATCCTTGATAAATTGATGGTACATCCCTTGGGTTATCCCTGAAAAAAAAATGGTGCATTCCTTGGGTTGGGCAGGTCAAGAGGAAGAGATTTGGTGGAAAAGTCGGGATAGTTGTAGGAGAATATCAGTTGGTTTGAGAGACTTATGAGTTGTGAGTGGACTGTGAGAGACCACCCTCTTTTATGGATTGCTAGCCTCAACTCGGGGGTGACTGGTGTTGACCCAAAAATCTTCTCTGCGCTCAACATGGTGTTTTACACAGTTACTTCTCCATAAACTCCCCTTGGTGCTATGGTTCCAGTCAAAGACAGTGGCAGGGGTCATAGTTACTATGGCTTCTGCCCTTGAAAGAGTATCAGTTGGTTGCCTTCAGGGAGTTGTGGGCCTTCCCATGAAATTTCTTCCTCATGTCAAGGCTGTTCGATTCAGTGAATACAACACTTCCAGGTGGTAGAAATCTGGACAAGCTTTTCAACGGGCTATCATGAGCTTAATTTCGAGTCAGTATGACCCCATACGAGGGACGCAAAGTCAATGTCACCCGAACGACCAAAACCAATAGTTGTGACTTCCTGGTCTAATTCTGTTCAGATTATGGTATCAAAAGGAAAATCAAACCTAGATATGGTGTAGGGAAGTGTGAGACCTTTCCAACGGTATATCCCGTGCTTGGTTTCGACCCCTGGTTGGTAAGAACGAGCTTTCGCAAGTTCATGACCACTTCTGGACATCAAATTGGTTGCAGTCCTTCATGATTTAAAATTGGTAGGTAAAGAGTTATAAATCAGATATTAAGCAATTCCACACTGTAATAGACTTAGACACCTTTCCAACGATGTCTTATTTTCCTCATTTCGACCTCGGATGGACCGGTTAGAGTTGTCACAAGTTGGTCAATGATTTCAGGCAAAAGGGGGGCCACCAGCTCGCAAGGTAGGGTTTCATAATAGATAATACAGTCGTCAGTGACCCAAAAATGAAAATATATTTTCATCTTGCCAAAGTACTCATCGATACCTTTCCGACAGTACCTCATTTACCTCGATTGGATATCGTATGGAGATTTGGCACCTTTCGCAAGATTGGGTGTCATGTGGGCCCACCAGCAAATCAGGGGTTTTAAGTGGCCACAGTTCCGGGCCGAATTTGAGGGCTGAGGTGGAATTATCTCAAGTTGGTGATGACATATTCACGATGTACTCGTCGATACCTTTCCAACGATGTGACTTGCGTTTGATTCCGACTCCGTCTCACTGGGCAACATTTTGGGCTAAGTCAGTAGCAGCAGGGTCAAAGTCAAAGTCAAAGTCAAACTTTGACTTGCACTTTTTCCAAAAAATATTAAAAAATTAATTAAATATTTTTTGAAAATATATTCAAAAAATTGGAAAATGTGGGAGGGGGCATGTAGCCTCATGCAAATTTTGGGGAAATTGTTTTTTTTTTTTTTTTAAATGAAAAAATCAAAACCCACCCTTCTCCCCTCTCCCAAGCCATTTTGATAGTTTGGCCAAAGGGGGAGAGCTCTGCAACAACAATTCATGGCAGCAGAGAGGGGTTTTTATGACAGCAGCTACAACTCTGCAGTGGGCAGCCAGCTTCCATGCAACAATATTTAAACAAATTAACCAGGTAACCCATCAGTTCTCATTTCCAAAAAAGGCCAAGGAAAATTTTGTTGGTTGTGTTGAGATCCTGCATGAAGAAATTGCATTTTTTCCTTCAAATTGGTGTTTATTTGCCTGTTTCAATTGTGGTATTGACTACTGGTTCAAAGTTGCTTGCTGGTTGCTAAGTTCAGGTTCTTGTGTGTGCCAAAATATGCAAAGGAGAGGGGATTCGAACCCCTCTTGGGCACCAGGCCCAAGCCTCCATGTCTCCTTTAGATTTTTTTTTTTAATTATGAAGCTATTTGCTGAAGATTGCAGTCCTGGGCATGTCACTGGGAAGCCCTGGGCTTTGAACCCCAGTCCTCCCCCTTCTCCTTCGCCTAGAAAGTTCAAGAATTGCTTAGAAATCCAAATGGAGGGCAGGGGGTTTGAACCCAAAACCTCCCGTCCATTTTGTTGGCAAAAAAACCCACTTTGCCCAAAGTTTTTGAATTTAATTTTTGGAGGTGGCTAGCCACCCGTCCACCACCTAGGCACCGCCACCACCACCTCTGCTCCCTCCCACTCATGCGCACACCCTCATCTCCCTCTCGACCCTCTCCCTGCTACCACGCATAACCCTCCCCTCCTCCATTTCCCTTTACCTCCACGCTGCTCCCTCGCGCACCCTCACCTCCATTCCCCCCTACCCCTCTCCCCATTTCCCATTCCCTCCTCCACTCCTCCCTTTCTTCCCCAAACCCCCATGCGCTCCTCGACCACCTCCCATTTCCCTCCTCCATGCTGCACACGTCCTCCTTTCCCACAGGTCTCCACCTCTACGCCCTCATCAAAACTCGCCTTCCCTCATCCCTCACCTCCCTCTCGGCTCCCTCTCCTCCCAAACCCCCACGCGACCACCTCCACGAATTCCACCTCCACGTAGTCTCCTCCTCCCAGCCTCCCCACGCGGCCACCTACCACCTCTCACCGCTCCCCAAATCCCTGTGGCCTCTTTGGCGCCTGGCCCCGATCACATGGGTGACCAGGGGCGTCGGGTAAACCCCCCCCCTTTCATTTAAAATTTTTAGAATTTGAATTATTATGTAGTTTTAATTTTTTATAGTTTAATTTGTTATTTAAATTTTTTAATTTTATTATTCCGTTTTAATTTTTGTTTTAATTTTTTTTTATATATAATATATGTTATATATATAGTTAATAAAATCATTATTAGGACATGTAATAAGGTTAGAATTTTTTTAATAAATGTTAATTATACATGATTTAACTATATAATATAATTTAAATTCTCCTCCCCCTAAGGGTCACTGGCCCTTTTAATTCTATAACTTCGCCATACAGAGGCGGATTTTCACTCGTGAATAGTCGAAATGACCGGGGCGAAGTCTAGAATACATCCATTCCATTCACCTCAACAAATTCAACCTAGATTTTTAGTGACATGTCCCAGAGCGACAGGGACTCAATTTTGGCCCTACAAGCATGCACCGGAAAGAGGCCTCATTGGGGGCCTCTGATGTCAAATTAGGCCTGGTGAGGGAAACCCATTTCAGCTACAGGTATACAGGCCTGTAGCAGCCTGTCAATTTTTGTGTCCAACCCAGAATTTTACCCCAACTTCAAAATTTTCCCTGATCAGTCTCCTGGCCGGCTCCTTCCGCGTACCTTCCCGGGGCCATATCTCACTCATCCGGAGTCGGATTTGCGCCAAATGAAAGGCAGCGGAAAGGTAGAGGAAAGAGATAAAAAATGGGCACAGTAAAGAATAGATTTGTGTTTGTTTGGTATGGAGGAAGAGCCTCTCAAAGTTCATGGCCAAGGGGTCCTCTCATCAAAACAAGCCCAAATCGAAGCCATGTTTTAGCCAGCTCACAGGGAAACTTATAGGCAGCAAAGGGGGGGCATAATCAGGTCTGAAAGGTGCATGTACAATGGGCATTTTCTTACTTACAACGACCAAAGCCCAAAGGCCCCTTGCCCGCCAAAGCAACTCAACAATTCCCCACACCTTGGGGCTTCATTCCGGTGAATCCAACAGCCATGGATGGTCAGATATTGTCCTAAAACACCTCAACTACAGCTGCAAGACATGGCAGCAGTCAAAGAGCCTTTGGGATGACACAAATCCTAAGACAAATGGTGATGTGGCATATCAAGCTTTGTCATTTTATGAAAAATGACTTTTTGTAATATGAACTCTCGAATGATTTACTTTTGGCATGTATTACTATGTAATTGAAGGGTCAAGTCAAATCTGATTTGATCCACTTTTTGGATAAGGTTCCCTTTTAGGATAAGATTCTTTTTTGAATAAGATGCCTTTAGGATAAGGTTACTTTTTGTAAAAAGACAAAAATACTTTAGGGTTGGTCCACTTGTCACATTTCCAAAAGTGACAAGTGTCTTGTGACCTAACCCTAAGCCTTCACCTCTCCTTTATAAATAAGAGGGTTGGCATTGTAAAAAAGGAGGATGAATATAGTAACAAAGCTCTGCTGAAATTTACAATACTCTTTGTGTGTGTGATACTTGTTGAATTTTAGTTGTTGGATGTGTCACTTGTTGGTTAAGGGTTGAGGGGTAGGGGTAAATGCTTGTTATGTTAGCTATCTCCAGGAGGGATTGGTTAGCTAGGTGTTTGTTGTTGCTTCCTGTTGGCGACGGAAGTCACTCTTGGATTGCTAGCAGGAGCAGAGCCCGACGCCCATCAGTTTTATGTCACGGTTGTTTATAGATGGGTGATCGAATGGAGGGAAACTCAAAACAATAACGTTCCAACTCTGAAACCAGGCCAGGTATGCATGAGCAAGTGAGGTCTTGTGTAAATTTCAGACAGTGAGCTGTAGTAAAGGGTGAACAGGCGGAAGACTTATACAAGAGAAAAGCGGAGGTCTGTTATAAACAACAGGTTTCTAACAGACTGTAGAAGAAGGCATTTAAACACAAGATCGGCTTACATTCAAACGCAAAGCTAGAGGACACAATTATGTAATAATAAATCCTTTATCATAATAGAACTGCAATAATTCGCGCGAGTCAGTCGTTCACGAACCCTCTTAGCATAAGATGAAAATTAGACGGAGTAAGAAGAACTGTCTGTCATAAAACAAGAAATCTCATATACAGATGCATAAGCTGAAAGCTAGAATAGCTGCTAAAACATTACAATAGGGAGCTCATTACTAAAATGGAAAAAATGCCTACATATACTCTTCCCTTCCTTTCGCCCAGTAGAGGCGTCTCAGAACTTTCAATGGATGGCGTCGCCTTAATCAAATCTGGCCTGCATTGCTCTGTCATATGCTACCTAATTCGGCATGGCCCGCGCCAGAGGTAGCTGAACCCTTTGAATGTTGACTTGGCATGTGCAGGTTCTTCTGGCGAGTTGAAGACTCGGCGTGGCTTCCCTGAGGAGAAATGGTACAGGGGACCCTCCCGGGCAGACTTTCGTTCGGGACCTCCATACTCTGCAATAAATGAGCGAGGTGAGGTTTGAGCCACCCTCTCTTTTCTTCATTAATCTCCAGCAGGTATTGGGATTTAGCTCACGTCGAATCGACATCTGGAGAATCACAATGCCTTCCTTCTGAGATTTAGCTCGACGCTTTGGGGCCCGAGTGGCCAAATGACAAACATAAACGCCCCTCCTCCAGGCCTGTTCTCTTACGACCAGGCGCCAGAACCATTGGCCCGATCCTGGGCGCTATCGGAAATTCGGGGTTCGGGGTTTCGAAATGCATGTAACGAGGGGTGCCTGCTCCTCGAAACCTCGATCTGCGATATGCCGACCGGCTTGCCACCTGTCCCAATGAGATCGGACGGTCCAGATTCGTTTTGACCCATGGCGCTTCCCCTTGCTAAACCCTGGGCAACTGGTCAGCCCCGAAAACCCGATGGCATCTCGGACGCCGATGGAAAAACTTCGCCCGCTCGTTTGACTTACTGCCAAAAAATGGGATTCTCTCGTGTTATGCTCGGGTGCTTCCCGTGCAAACTGCAGACCTGGGTACGCCTAATCCCGAGACAAGAAATATCGCTAACATTAGGCTCCATGGGGGATAGAGTCGTCCCTGTGATGCTCTAAGAACTCCTTCCGTGGCTTTAGTGCCTTGCTATTGGGCTATGGAGTCACCTATTAAGCCGAAAACATGTAAAAAGAAAATACACAAAGGTAAAAAGGACAATATTTACAAACAGAGGAGCCGTCTAAGGCTCAAATAAAACATTTTTTCAGAAAATGCCCATTCACTGGGCTGTTGAAAACCTCTTCACCCTCCAGATCATGCAACCCGTATGTGTTGTTGGAGAAAATCTCAGAGATTTTGAAGGGGCCGATCCAGAGGGCGTCGAACTTGCTGTGCTTGCCTTTATCCTGTCTGGGTGCGTCCCACTTAAATACCAAATCCCCGATCTCCAACTCCTTTTTCTTGACCTTTCTGTCAAAAGCCTATTTGATCTTCTGCTGATGACTATAAACTGCGTCCCTCACTTGTTCTTTGATCTGCTACACTTCCACTATCTGATGAATTCTTCTGATCATATGATCTGGTTCTCCCTCATAGTCTTGAATTAACTTCACCACAGGTAAGGCGAGTTGAGTAGGGAAAATCCCCTCTGCTTCGTAGACTAGTTGAAACAACGAAGTGCCCAGAGACTTCTTCGTTGTGACACGATCGGCCCACAGAGCAAATTTCAACTTTGAATCCCAGGCTCTTTTGTTATCCTCTAACAATCTCTTGATGATCTTTATCAGGCTTTTGTTGGAGGATTCCGCTAAACCATTGCCCTGGGGATAGTAGGGGGTGTAGTGAATTAGCGAGATCTGGAACTGCTCACATAACTTAATTAGAGGTTCAGATTTGAAATAAGCAACATTATCGGTGACGATCCTGCTGGGACAGCCAAATCAGGCTATGATATCCTCCAGGAAGCTGATAATTACTTTGTGTGATGCGCTTCTGGTGGGGAAAGCTTCTATCCACTTGGTGAAATAATATGTTGCAGTCGGGATCCATTTGTGCTGACCACTTGAGGGAGGATGAATCTCTCCGATGAATTCCAACCCCCACTGTTGAAAAGGTGCCGAAGCTACTATGGGTTTTAATGGCAGCGATTTGAGATGTTGTTTTCCTGAGAACTTTTGGCATTTGATGCAAGCTCTGATCTCCCTGCAAACATCGGGGAACAAAGTGGGCCAGTAATACCCAACTCGGAGTATCTTGTGAGCTGTGGTCTTCCAGAAATGATGACCTTCGCAAAGGCCGCTATGAAAATCAGACATAACCTTCTGGGCCTCCTGTGGGTCCAGGCATCTCAGAAATACCCCTAGAGGGTCTTTCCAGTACAAGGCTTGGTCTATGAGGTAATACCTGACCGCCTTGAGCTTTAGAGCCCTTGCTTTGCTTTTTCCCATTCCATCGGGGGGCTTCAACTTCTGCAGAAAATACAGAATGTCACGATACCAGGTACATCCTGTGAGCGATAAGCCATCTTGAGAGCATTGGCTGGGCGATTCAGCTTGCTGAGATCCTAGGCGAGTATTGATGAAACTAACTCCCAAGGCTTCGCAGTTGGATTCAACCAATAGCTTGGCTAAGCCTTGCCCCTTAACCAACTTGGTTGGCTTTATCTCTAAGTCAAATTCCAGAATTTTAGCGATCCATCTGCCTCTTTTCCCATCTACGTCGGGCTGTACAAGGATGTCCTTCACGGAAGCTAAAGGAACGTATGCTATTACTTTTGAATGCAAGACATAGACTCTGAAAGCTTTGAGAGCTTTCACTAAGGCGTAGGCCTGTTTCTCCATGATTTCATACCTCATCTCTGCGTCTCTTAACGCCCTGCTGAAGAAGGTGATGGGCTGCTCACGCCCTTGCTCATTTTTCTGCAGTAAGACCACCACCACTGTATCATAGGAAGCAAAAGAAAAAATCAGGAAATCCCTGGAATAATCAGGACTGATTAGCACAGGCGCCTCAGTCAATGCCTTTTTTATTCGGTCAAAAGATGCCCAGGGCTCAACGGTCCATTTCACTTTGTTTCCCTTTATGAGCATCGTTGTGATGTGTTTTACCAGTTCAACAAAATTTGAGACAAATCTCCTCAGGAAGTTAATATTTCCTAGAAATGCCTGGACCTCTTTTTTAGACCTGGGAAGTGACAGGGTTTGAATCGCCTCCACTTTGCTGGGATCAATTCTTACTCCTTCCGCCGATACTATATGGCCTAGCAACTTGCCCTCCATCATAGCGAACATGGACTTCTTGGGATTTAGGGAAAGACCAAATCTCTGACACTTCGAGAAAACTTTCCTTAAGTGATAGCGGTGCTCTTTATCAGACCTGGATAAGACCATGATGCCATCTAGGTAGATCGCTACGAACTGGTCTTTTTCTCTGATGAAGGCTATATCCATGGCTCGCTGAAATGTTGATCCTGCATTCATCAACCCAAATGGCATTTTGGCATACATGAATGTGCCCAAAGGAGTGGTGAAGGCCATTTTTTCTCTGTCCTCCGGCATGAACGATAACTGATTATAGCCGGAAAACCCGTCGATCATAGATATCCGAGATGCACCAGTTACCCTTTGCAGTATGTGTTCCATCTTAGGTAGTGGGTAATTGTCCTTCTTCGAGCTTCTATTTAGATTCCTGAAATCGACACAAAGACTGATTTCTCCGCTTTTCTTCCTTACCGGAACCAGATTGGCCACCCATTCAGAATATCTCAAGGGGACGATGATCTATGCATCTAATAGCTTCTTGACTTCCTTTTCCATGACCGACAACAACATGGGATTTATCTGTCTCAGCTTCTGCCTGAACGGCTTAGCTTCTTCCTTCAACGGGAATTTGTGGTCAATGACAGATGTGTCGTATGTTTTGAGGTCTTTGTAGGTCCAAGCGAACACATTGGCAAACTCTCTCAGCAACTCCGTGTACTCGGCCCTCTGTTCACTGGTCAGGCTGCTTGATAATCTGACAAACTTGGGCTCTTCCTGCGTGCCAATGTTGCATTCGACTGTATCAACATCTTCATTCGAGACCTTGCCTTTTACTGCCACATCGTTCCCATCGAACAGTCTCTCTAAAGGGACTAGTCCTCTCGGGATGTGATTTCTAGGCAGCTGGATAATCCGATGATTAGAAATTTTGTTTAAAAACACCTCAGGGTGAGGGTCACCTTCTGGATCGGGATCTTGATCAATGTGTACCGCAGAAAATTCATCAACTGATTTGAGAAACCTTTCGAGTTCTGGATCATCCTCGAACACCTTCCAATGCTTGACATTGTCCGGCACCGAGGGCCTATATCTCATATCACATCATTTTTTACCATAGGCGGCAGAGGAAATTTGAGCATACTAGTTGAGACAGCTAAAGAATCGGCCAAAGTATTTTCTGCCCTCAGAATGAAAGAAATGTTAAAAGCCAAGAAGAAATTATCAATAAGGTCCCATACTTTATTCTGATAATTTCTGAGTCGGGGATTATTGGCACGATAAGCATTCCTTACCTACTGAATAATCAACTCAGCATCTCCGAATATTGTTATCTCTTTAATTCCCATTTCCTTTGCAGCCCTCATACCCAGAACAAGAGCTTCATACTTTGCCACGTTGTTGGTGGCTTCGAATTCCAGCTTGTATGACAGGGACACAGCTTCTTGACAAGGTGATATGAAAAGCACTCCAGCGCCAGTGCCTTCGCTAGAAGAAGCTCCGTCAAAAAACATCTTCCACACAGAGGGGCTTTGAGGGGAAATCGGATGATCAGGGCTGGGATGTTTTCTGATTAGTAAAGAGATTTCAGGGGCATCAGTAAGCTGCAGCAAACTAGACCCCAAGTCGGTGTCAAGTGCAAAGATGGGGTGATTGGTGGGGTCTGCTTCATCACTGACAATATAGGCTAGCTGGGATTCTCTGTATAACCTCCTTTGTTCCCCTCCGAAGACCGGAATGGTGGCATATGTGAGATCCATCTGTAGTGTCCCTCCAAGATTTTTAATCCACGATCTAGACAATAACATACCAAATTTCGGGGGAACGTCGGCTACCACAATATCCATGACCACACTTTTTATGGGCAGCTGAAACAGGGAAACCACCAGGTCTTTGATGACTCCAAGCACTGCACTCTCCTTGGATCAAAAGAATATAAATCATGATAAGTTCTTGTCACCTCCAGTCCCAATTCTTCCATGACTATTTTTGGCATAAGGCTATGGGAAGCCCCTGAATCCATGAGGCAGTTATGCAACACTTTATCATGTATGTTCAGGGATGTGTAGAAGGGAGGGGATGAGTCATCTCTGTCTTCTACCATGGGGCCTAAGATGACGGCTGGCTTCTCATCTTGAAGGTTTACTGAGTCAGAGGGATGCTTGGGGGACTCAGATTGTAGCATCTTGGAGAGGGATCTTTTAAAATCTTTGTTTTTAACTAGCTCTGAGAGGGGGACGGGGATCCTGATATTTTGAATTTCATGTTCAAAATTAAAGGATGAAATGAGCTTAGGAGCTTCCCTTACCTCGGTAATGGGTTCTTTGACTGCTGGCAAAGCGCTCTGAGCTCTTTTATCTTTAGTAGCGGCTGCTGCAGATCTAGTAGGCCTTTCTGCTATGAGAGGCTGGTCTGGGTTGTCAAAGTCTCCTTCTTTCCTTCTCGACCTGAGATTATATCTATTAGAAGTGTGACCGGCCCTTTGTTCTTTCCCCAACTCATGAATTTGAGCGCTCATTAGGGATTCTTCATATGCAGACTGCGTCAAATGGGGAAAAGGGGGAGTTTCTTCAATACAGTGAATTTCAGGGCCAAACTCGTCTATCTCCTCTCTTTCCTCATGATCAACTAGGTTGTTTTGGAGGGGGGTTTGAACCCTTTGATC
>ML823926.1:51840-65445 GCA_009831015.1 Picea engelmannii
TTTTCCCCTTTGTTCCCTCGGGAAAACCTGAGGCATATTGTTAGTAGGTCGTCTGAAACCTCTATTATCAGTGTTCTGGGGATTTCTGTACATGGGCTTCCCCTCTAATTCCCACCTTTCCATCCTGGCAGAAAGCGATTTTAATGCTCTAGCTGTCTCATCTGTCTGATGGGGCATGGGAGAGGAACTGGATGAGGAGGCTTCAGGCCTGTTCTTGGACATATTTCTGTCACCTGCGTTCCTGAGTCGGTTGATAGCCAATATGTTAGATTCTACCTCACGGACCGCATCCTCCATGTGGGCCAGCGTAACAGCTCTTCTCTCCCTTAGCAGTAGGCAGAAGTCAGGATCAAAAGCGCTGGAGTAAGTGATCTTTGCAGAGGCTTCAGAGTGTTTTATCTCAGCGGGGATTTTGTTGTACATTTTATTAAATCTCTTGGAGAAGTTGGAGACAGACTCTCCTTCCTTTCTCTTCAACGACCCAAACTCTGTCATGTAATACATGAAATCTTTTTTATCTCCCCACTGTCTCAAAAAGGTACTATCTAAAGCTTCGATCCCATCAATAGATCCAGGAGGCAGGGCCTTGAACCATTTTCTAGCCTCTCCTTGGAGACTATGGAAAAAAATCCTCATCCATACATCTGCGTGCATGATAACATTATCATCCGCGAAAGTATAAAAGGCTGCTAGGTGTTTTTCAACAGCTATGTCCCACTCGCCTGTAAACTTGGGCAGCTGCTTTAGGTATCCATCTAGTGGGAGGGCATTGAGAAGCTGTGGTAATACAAGAGGAGCATACCTAGCGGATATGATGGCCTCCATTGCGGTCATAGGGGGATTTGCTCCGACCATATGAATACTATGTAAAGGGGAACTCAGAGGAGAAGAAACTCAGAACTTGGATACTAGGGATGAGTTCTTAATGGGAGTGGGAAACAAGAGAGGATTTAAGGAGAAAGCTAACGAGCTCAAGTCAATAGGTGCTCCTCCTTGTGCAGGAGTGGGGAAATCTTTTGTGGTCCTGGGTCTATGTCAAGGTACAACTTCAGAGGACAGGGGAGTGACAAGGATTTCTCCCTCCGATCACAGACCAGGAGGGGAAAACTCAGCAGGAACACTCCCAAAATTCAGGAAACGGGAAACTTCTGAAGGAGGTCTATTAAGAAACTGAGGAGGAGAAAATAGAGTTGTTACAGAAGGAGACGACGGATTACCTGTTTCGGCGGTGGAAGCTTCTTCTTCAGGGGCCTTTCCTTTTTTAAGAACCACCTCTGGATCGGTTTCAGGTGTAGCTAGGGGAAATTGTGGATGAGACCGCGTGTGTCTGCCTCTGAAAGCCACAATTAATAGAGCAGGTTCTCCCCAATGGAGTCGTCACAATGGAGTCGCCAGGTGCACAAAAACAATCTTGATAATTCTGATATCTGATGCACCTTCAGAATTAGTTAATCATTGTCGTCAATCATGGGGAAAATATTCAACTTCGTCCCCGACAACGGCGCCATAAATGTTGGCGACGAAAGTCACTCCTGGATTGCTAGCAGGAGCAGAGCCCGACGCCCATCAATTTTATGTCACGGTTGTTTATAGATGGGTGATCGAATGGAGGGAAACTCAAAACAATAGCGTTCCAACTCTGAAACCAGGTCAGGTATGCATGAGCAAGTGAGGTCCTGCGTAAATTTCAGACAGTGAGCTGTAGTAAAGGGTGAACAGGCGGAAGACTTATACAAGAGAAAAGCGAAGGTCTGTTATAAACAACATGTTTCTAACAGACTGTAGAAGAAGGCATTTAAACACAAGATTGACTTACATTCAAACACAAAGCCAGAGGACACAATTATGTAATAATAAATCCTTTATCATAACAGAACTGCAATAATTCGCGCGAGTCAGTCGTTCACGAACCCTCTTAGCATAAGATGAAAATTAGACGGAGTAAGAAGAACTGTCTGTCATAAAACAAGAAATCTCATATACAGATGCATAAGCTGAAAGCTAGAATAGCTGCTAAAACATTACAGTAGGGAGCTCTGCTCAACCATCGATCATTACAAAATGACAAAAATGCCTACATATACTCTTCCCTTCCTTTCGCCCAGTAGAGGCGTCTCATAACTTTCAATGGATGGCGTTGCCTCAATCAAATCTGGCCTGCATTGCTCTGTCATACGCTACCTTAATTCGGCATGGCCCGCGCCAGAGGTAGCTGAACCCTTTGAATGTTGACTTGGTGTGTGCAGGTTCTTCTGGCGAGTTGAAGACTCAGCGTGGCTTCCCTGAGGAGAAATGGTACAGGGGACCCTCCCGGGCAGACTTTTGGTCGGGACCTCCATACTCTGCAATAAATGGGCGAGGTGAGGTTTGTGCCACCCTTTCTTTTTATCATTAATCTCCAGTAGGTACTGGGATTTAGCTCACGTCGAATCGACATCTGGAGCATCACAATGCCTTCCTTCTTAGATTTAGCTCGACGCTTCGGGGCCCGAGTGGCCAAATGAAAAACCTAAATGCCCCTCCTCCAGGCCTATTCTCTTACGACCAGGTTCCAGAATCATGGGCCTTATCCTGGGCGCTATCGGAAATTCGGGGTTCGGGGTTTCAAAATGCATGAAACGAGGGGTGCCTGCTCCTCGAAACCCCGATCTGCGATATGCCGACCGGCTTGCCACCTGTCCCAATGAGATCGGACGGTCCAGATTCGTTTTGACCCATGGCGCTTCCCCTTGCTAAACCCTGGGCAACTGGTCAGCCCCGAAAACCCAATGGCCGTCGATCCGCTTCTATGGATGGATCTCGACCGCCAATGGAAAAACTTCGCCCGCTCGTTTGACTTATTGCCAAAAAACGGGATTCTCTCGTGTTATGCTCGGGTGCTTCCCGTGCAAACTGCATACCTAGGTACGCCTAATCCCGAGACAAGAAATATCGCTAACATTAGGCTCCATGGGGGATAGGTGTCCAACCCAGAATTTTACCCCAACTTCAAAATTTTCCCTGATCAGTCTCCTGGTCGGCTCCTTCCGTGTACCTTCCCGAGGCCATATATCACTCATCCGGAGTCAGATTTGTGCCAAACGAAAGGCAGCGGAAAGGTAGCGGAAAGAGATACAACATGGGAATAGTAAAGAATAGATTTGTGTTTGTTTGGTATGGAGGAAGAGCCTCTCAAATTTCAGGTCCATGGGGTCCTCTCATCGAAACAAGCCCAAATCGAAGCCATGTTTTAGCCAGATCACAGGGAAACTTATAGGCAGCAAAGGGGGGGCATAATCAGGTCTGAAAGGTGCCTGTACAATGGGAATTTACTTACTTACAACGATCAAAGCCCAAAGGCCCCTTGCCCAACAAAGCAAATCAACAATTCCCCACACCTTGGGGCTTCATTCCGGTGAATCCAACAGCCATGGATGGTCGGATATTGTCCTAAAACACCTCAACTACAGCTGCAAGACATGGCAGCAGTCAAAGAGCCTTTGGGATGGCACAAATCCAAAGGCAAATGGTGATGTGGCATAACAAGCTTTGTCATTTTATGAAAAATGACTTTTTGTAATATGAACTCTCGAATGATTTACTTTTGGCATGTATTACTATGTAATTGAAGGGTCAAGTCAAATATGATTTGATCCCCTTTTTGGATAAGGTTCCCTTTTAGGATAAGATTCTTTTTTGGATAAGATGCCTTTAGGATAAGGTTACTTTTTGTAAAAAGACAAAAATACTTTAGGGTTGGTCCACTTGTCACTTTTCCAAAAGTGACAAGTGTATTGTGACCTAACCCTAAGCCTTCACCTCTCCTTTATAAATAAGAGGGTTGGCATTGTAAAAAAGGAGGATGAATATAGAAACAAAGCTCTGCTGAAATTTACAAGACTCTTTGTGTGTGTGATACTTGTTGAATTTTAGTTGTTGGATGTGTCACTTGTTGGTTAAGGGTTGAGGGGTAGGGGTAAATGCTTGTTATGTTAGCTATCTCCAGGAGGGATTGGTTAGCTAGGTGTTTGTTGTTGCTTCCTGTTGGCGACGAAAGTCACTCCTGGATTGCTAGCAGGAGCAGAGCCCGACGCCCATCAGTTTTATGTCTCGGTTGTTTATAGATGGGTGATCGAATGGAGGGAAACTCAAAACAATAGCGTTCCAACTCTGAAACCAGGCCAGGTATGCATGAGAAAGTGAGGTCTTGCGTAAATTTCAGACATTGAGCTGTAGTAAAGGGTGAACAGACGGAAGACTTATACAAGAGAAAAGCGGAGGTCTATTATAAACAACAGGTTTCTAACAGACTGTAGAAGAAGGCATTTAAACACAATATCGGTTTACATTCAAATGCAAAGCCAGAGGACACAATTATGTAATAATAAATCCTTTATCATAACAGAACTGCAATAATTCACGCGAGTCATTCGTTCACGAACCCTCTTAGCATAAGATGAAAATTAGACGGAGTAAGAAGAACTGTCTGTCATAAAACAAGAAATCTCATATATAGATGCATAAACTGAAAGCTAGAATAGCTGCTAAAACATTACAGTAGGGAGCTCATTACTAAAATGGAAAAAATGCCTACATATACTCTTCCCTTCCTTTCACCCAGTAGAGGCGTCTCAGAACTTTCAATGGATGGCGTCGCCTCAATCAAATCTGGCCTGCATTGCTCTGTCATACGCTACCTTAATTCGGCATGGCCCGTGCCAGAGGTAGCTGAACCCTTTGAATGTTGACTTCGCGTGTGTAGGTTCTTCTGGCGAGTTGAAGACTCAGCGTGGCTTCCCTGAGGAGAAATGGTACAGGGGACCCTCCCGGGCAGACTTTCGGTCGGGACCTCCATACTCTGCAATAAATGAGCGAGGTGAGGTTTGAGCTACCCTCTCTTTTCTTCATTAATCTCCAGCAGGTACTGGGATTTAGCTCACGTCGAATCGACATCTGGAGAATCACAATGCCTTCCTTCTGAGATTTAGCTCGACACTTCGGGGCCCGAGTGGCCAAATGACAAACATAAACGCCCCTCCTCCAGGCCTGTTCTCTTACGACCAGGCGCCAAAACCATGGGCCTGATCCTGGGCTCTATCAGAAATTCGGGGTTCGGGGTTTCGAAATGCATGAAACGAGGGGTGCCTGCTCCTCGAAACCCCGATCTGCGATATGCCGACCGGCTTGCCACCTGTCCCAATGAGATATGATGGTCCAGATTCGTTTTGACCCATGGCGCTTCCCCTTGCTAAACCCTGGGCAACTGGTCAGCCCCGAAAACCCGATGGCCGTCGATCCGCTTCTATGGATGCATCTCAGTCGCCGATGGCAAAACTTCGCCCGCTCGTTTGACTTACTGCCAAAAAACGGGATTCTCTCGTGTTATCCTCGGGTGCTTCTCGTGCAAACTGCAGACCTGGGTACGCCTAATCCCAAGACAAGAAATATCGCTAACATTAGGCTCCATGGGGGATAGAGTCGTCCCTGCGATGCTCTAAGAACTCCTTCCGCAGCTTTAGTGCCTTGCTATTGGGCTATGGAGTCACCTATTAAGCCGAAAACATGTAAAAAGAAAATACACAAAGGTAAAAAGGACAATATTTACAAACAGAGGAGCCGTCTAAGGCTCAAATAAAACATTTTTTCAGAAAATGCCCATTCACTGGGATGTTGAAAACCTCTTCACCCTCCAGATCCTACAACCCATATGTGTTGTTGGAGAAAATCTCAGAGATTTTGAAGGGGCCGATCCAGAGGGCGTCGAACTTGCTGTGCTTGCCTTTATCCTGTCTGGGTGCGTCCCACTTAAATACCAAATCCCCGATCTCCAACTCCTTTTTCTTGACCTTTCTGTCAAAAGCCTATTTGATCTTCTACTGATGACTATAAGCTGCGTCCCTCACTTGTTCTCCGATCTGCTGCACTTCCACTATTTGATGAATTCTTCTGATCATATGATCTGGTTCTCCCTCATAGTCTTGAAAGAACTTCACCACAGGTAAGGCGAGCTGAGTAGGGAAAATCGCCTCTGCTTCGTAGACTAGTTGAAATGGCGAAGTGCCCAGAGACTTCTTCATTGTGACACGATCGGCCCACAGAGCAAATTTCAACTTTAAATCCCAGGCTCTTTTGTTATCCTCTAACAATCTCTTGATGATCTTTATCAGGATTTTGTTGGAGGATTCCGCTAAACCATTGCCCTGGGGATAGTAGGGGGTGGAGTGAATTAACGAGATCTGGAACTGCTCACAGAACTTAATTAGAGGTTCATATTTGAAAGAAGCAACATTATCGGTGACGATCCTGCTGGGACAGCCAAATCGGGCTATGATATCCTCCAGGAAGCTGATAATTACTTTGTGTGATGCGCTTATGGTGGGGACAACTTCTATCCACTTGGTGAAATAATCTGTTGCAGTCAGGATCCGCCTGTGCTGACCACTTGAGGGAGGATGAATCTCTCCGATGAAGTCCAAACCCCACTGTTGAAAAGGTGCCGAAGCTACTATGGGTTTTAATGGCAGCGATTTGAGCTGTTGTTTTCCTGAGAAATTTTGGCATTTGATGCAAGCTCTGATCTCTCTGCAAACATCAGGGAACAAAGTGGGCCAATAATACCCAGCTCGGAGTATCTTGTGAGTTGTGGTCTTCCAGAAATGATGACCTCCGCAAAGGCCACTATGAAAATCAAACGTAACCTTTTGGGCCTCCTGCGGGTCCAGGCATCTCAGAAATACCCCTAGAGGGTCTTTCCAGTACAAGGCTTGGTCGATGAGGTAATACCTGACCACCTTGAGCTTTAGATCCCTTGCTTTGCTTTTTCCCATTCAATCGGGGGGCTTCAACTTCTGCAGAAAATACAGAATGTCACGATACCAGGCACATCCTGCAAGCAATAAGCCATCTTGAGAGCATTGGCTGGGCGATTCAGCTTGCTGAGATCCTAAGCGAGTATTGATGAAACTAACTCCCAAGGCTTCGCAGTTGGATTCAACCAATAGCTTGGCTAAGCCTTGCCCCTTAACCAACTTGGTTGGCTTTATCTCTAAGTCAAATTCCAGAATTTTAGCGATCCATCTGCCTCTTTTTCCATCTACGTCGGGCTGTACAAGGATGTCCTTTACGGAAGCTGAAGGAACGTATGCTATTACTTTTGAATGCAAGACATAGACTATGAAAGCTTTGAGAGCTTTCACTAAGGCGTAGGCCTGTTTCTCCATGATTTCATACCTTCTCTCTGCGTCTCTTAACGCCCTGCTGAAGAAGGCGATGGGCTGCTCACGCCCTTGCTCATTTTTCTGTAGTAAGACCACCACCACTGTATCATAGGAAGCAAAAGAAAAAATCAAGAAATCCTTTGAATAATCAGGACTGATTAGCACTGGTGCCTCAGTCAATGCCTTTTTTATTCGGTCAAAAGATGCCCGGGGCTCAGCGGTCCATTTCACTTCGTTTCCCTTTCTAAGCATTGTTGTGATGTGTTTTACCAGTTCAACAAAATTTGAGACGAATCTCCTCAAGACGTTAATCTTTCCTAAAATTGCCTGGACCTCTTTTTTAGACCTGGGAAGTGACAGGGTTTGAATCGCCTCCACTCTACTGGGATCAATTCTTACTCCTTCCGTCGATACTATATGGCCTAGCAACTTGGCCTCCATCATAGCGAACAGGGACTTCTTGGGATTTAGGGAAAGACCAAATCTCCGGCACTTCGAGAAAATTTTCCTTAAGTGACAGCGGTGCTCTTTATCAGACCTGGAGAAGACCATGATGTCATCTAGGTAGATCGCTACGAACTGGTCTTTTTCTCCGATGAAGGCTATATCCATGGCTCGCTGAAATGTTGATCCTGCATTCATCAACCCAAATGGCATTTTGGCATACATGAATGTGCCCCAAGGAGTGGTGAAGGCCATTTTTTCTCTGTCCTCAGGCATGAACGATACCTGATTATAACCGGAAAACCCGTCGATCATAGATATCCGAGATGCACCAGTTACCCTTTGCAGTATGTGTTCCATCTTAGGTAGTGGGTAATTGTCCTTCTTCGAGCTTCTATTTAGATTCCTGAAATTGACACAAAGCCTGATTTCTCCGCTTTTCTTCCTTACCGGAACCAAATTGGCCACCCATTCAAAATATCTCAAGGGGACGATGATCTGTGCATCTAATAGCTTCTTGACTTCCTTTTCCATGACCGACAACAACATGGGATTTATCTGTCTCAACTTCTGCCTGAACGACTTAGCTTCTTCCTTCAATGGGATTTTGTGTTCAATGACAGATGTGTCGTATGTTTTGAGGTCTTTGTAGGTCCAAGTGAACACATCGACAAACTCTCTTTGCAACTCCGTGTACTCGACCCTCTGTTCACTGGTCAGGCTGCTTGATAATCTGACAAACTTGGGCTCTTCGTGTGTGCCAATGTTGCATTCGACTGTATCAACATCTTCATTCGAGACCTTTCCTTTTACTGCCACATCGTTCCCATCGAACAGTCTCTCTAAAGGGACTAGTCCTCTCGGGATGTGATTGCTAGGCAGCTGGATAGTCTGATGATTAGCAATTTTGTTTAAAAACACCTCAGGGTGAGGGTCACCTTCTAGATCGAGATCTTGATCAATGTGTACCACAGAAAATTCATCAACTGATTTGAGAAACCTTTCGAGTTCTGGATCATCCTCAAACACCTTCCAATGCTTGACATTGTCTGACACCGAGGGCCTATATATCATATCAACATCATTTTTTACCATAGGCGGCAGAGGAAATTTGAGCATACTAGCTAAGACAGCTAAAGAATCAGCCAAAGTATTTTCTCCCCTCGGAATGAAAGAAATGTTAAAAGCCACGAAGAAATTATCAATAAGGTCCCATACTTTATTCTGATAATTTCTGAGCCGGGGATTATTGGCACGATAAGCATTCCTTACCTGCTAAATAATCAACTCAACATCTCCGAATATTGCTATCTCTTTAATTCCCATTTCCTTTGCGGCACTCATACCCAGAACAAGAGATTCATACTTTGCCATGTTGTTGGTGGCTTCGAATTCCAGCTTGTATGACAGGGACACGGCTTCTTGACAAGGTGATATGAAAACCACTCCAGCGCCAACGCCTTCGCTAGAAGAAGCTCCGTCAAAAAACATCTTCCACATAGAGGGGCTTTGAGGGGAAATCGGATGATCAGGGCTGGGATGTTTTCTAATTAGTAAAGAGCTTTCAGGGGCATCAGTGAGCTGCAACAAACTAGACCCCAAGTTGGTGTCAAGTGAAAAGATGGGGTGATTAGTGGGGTCTGCTTCATCACTGACAATATAGGCTAGCTGGGCTTCTCTGTATAACCTCCTTTGTTCCCCTCCGAAGACCGGAATGGTGGCGTATGTGAGATCCATCTGTAGTGTCCCTCCAAGATTTTTAATCCATGATCTAGACAATAGCATACCAAATTTCGGGGGAACGTCGGCTACCACAATATCCATGACCACACTTTTCATGGGCAGCTGAAACAGGGAAACCACCAGGTCTTTGATGACTCCTAGACACTGCACTCTCCTTGAATCAAAAGAATATAAATCATGATAAGTTCTTGTCACCTCTAGACCCAATTCTTCCATGACTATTTTTGGCATAAGGCTATGGGAAGCCCTTGAATCCATGAGGCAGTTATGCAACACTTTATCATGTATGTTCAGGGATGTGTAGAAGGGAGGGGATGAATCATCTTTGTCTTCTACCATGGGGCATAAGATGATGGATGGATTCTCATCTTGAAGGTTTACTCAGTCAGAGGGAGGCTGGGGGGACTCAGATTGTAGCATCTTGGAGAGGGATCTTTTAAAATCTTTGTTTTTAACTAGCTCTAAGAGGGGGATGGGGATCCTGATCTTTTGAATTTCATGTTCAAAATTAAACGATGAAATGAGCTTAGGAGCTTCCCTTACCTCGGTAACGGGTTCTTTGACTGCTGGCAAAGCGCTCTGAGCTCTTTTATCTTTAGTAGTGGCTACTGCATATCTAGTAGGCCTTTCTGCTATGCGAGGCTGGTCTGGGCTGTCAAAGTCTCCTTCTTTCCTTCTCGAGCTGAGATTATATCTGTTAGAAGTGTGACCGGCCCTTTGTTCTTTCCCCAACTCATGAATTTGAGCGCTCATCAGGGATTCTTCATATGCAGACTGCGTCAAATGGGGAAAAGGGGGAGTTTCTTCAATACAATGAATTTCAGGGCCAAACTCGTCTATCTCCTCTCTTTCCTCATGATCAACTAAGTTGTTTTGGAGGGGGGTTTGAACCCTTTGATCTTCTCTGTGTTTTCCCCTTTGTTCCCTTGGGAAAACCTGAGGAATATTGTTAGTAGGTCGTCTGGAACCTCTATTATCAGTGTTCTGGGGATTTCTGTACATGGGCTTCCCCTCTAATTCCCACCTTTCCATCCTGGCAGAAAGCGATTTCAGTGCTCTAGCTGTCTCATCTGTCTGATGGGGCAGGGGAGAGGAACTGGATGAGGAGGCTTCATGCCTGTTCTTGGACATATTTCTGTCACCTACGTTCCTGATTCGGTTGACAACCAATATGTTAGATTTCTGTCACATATTTCTAGCCTCTCCTTGGAGACTATGGAAAAAAATCCTCATCCATACATCTGCGTGCATGATAACATTATCATCCGCGAAAGTATAAAAGGCTGCTAGGTGTTCTTCAACAGCTATGTCCCCCTCACCTGTAAACTTGGGCAGTTGCTTTAGGTAGCCATCTAGTGGGAGGGCATTGAGAAGCTATGGTAATATAAGAGGAGCATACCTAGCGGCTATGATGGCCTCCATTGCGGTCATAGGGGGATTTTCTCCGGCCATATGGATACTATGTAAAGGGGAACTCGGAGGAGAAGAAACTCAGAACTTGGATACTAGGGATGAGTTCTTAATGGGAGTGGGAAACAAGAGAGGATTTAAAGAGAAAGCTAACGAGCTCAATTCAACAGGTGCTCCTCCTTGTGCAGAAGTGGGGAAATCTTCTGTGGTCCTGGGTCTACGCCAAGGTACAACTTCAGAGGAGAGGGGAGTGACAAGGATTTCTCCCTCCGATCCCAGACCAGGAGGGGAAAACTCAACAGGAACACTCCCAAAATTCAGGAAACGGGAAACTTCTGAAGGAGGTCTATTAAGAAACGGAGGAGGAGAAAACATAGTTGTTACAGAAGGAGACGACGGATTACCTGTTTCGGCGGTGGAAGCTTCTTCTTCAGGGGCCTTTCCTTTTCTGAGAACCACCTCTAGATCGGTTTCAGGTGTAGCTAGGGGAAACTGTGGATGAGACCGCATGTGTCTGCCTATGAAAGCCACAATTAATAGAGCAGGTTCTCCCCAGCGGAGTCCTCACAATGGAGTCGCCAGGTGCACAGCAACAATCTTGATAATTCTGATATCTGATGCACCTTCAGAATCAGTTAATCATTGTCGTCAATCCTGGGGAAAATATTCAACTTCGTCCCCGGCAAAGGCACCATAAATGTTGGCGATGGAAGTCACTCCTGGATTGCTAGCAGGAGCAAAGCCCGACGCCCATCAGTTTTATGTCACAGTTGTTTATATATGGGTGATCGAATGGAGGGAAACTCAAAACAATAGCGTTCGAACTCTGAAACCAGGCCAGGTATGCATGAGCAAGTGAGGTCTTGCATAAATTTCAGACAGTGAGCTGTAGTAAAGGGTGAACAGGCGAAAGACTTATACAAGAGAAAAGCGGAGGTCTGTTATAAACAACAGGTTTCTAACAGACTGTAGAAGAAGGCATTTAAACACAAGATCGACTTACATTCAAACGCAAAGCCAGAGGACACAATTATGTAATAATAAATCCTTTATTATAACATAACTGCAATAATTCGCGCGAGTCAGTCGTTCACTAACCCAAATGGAGTAAGAAGAATTGTTTGTTATAAAAAAAGAAATCTCATATACAGATGCATAAGCTGAAAGCTAGAATAGCTGCTAAAACATTACAGTAGGGAGCTCTGCTCAACCATCGATCATTACAAAATTGCAAAAATGCCTACATATACTGTTCCCTTCCTTTCGCCCAGTAGAGGCGTCTCAGAACTTTCAATGGATGGCGTCGCCTCAATCAATTCTGGCCTGCATTGCTCTATCATACGCTACCTTAATTCGGCATGGCCCGCGCCAGAGGTAGCTGAACCCTTTGAATGTTGACTTGGCGTGTGCAGGTTCTTCTGGCGAGTTGAAGACTTAGCGTGGCTTCATTGAGGAGAAATGGTACAGGGGACCCTCCCGGGCAAACTTTCGGTCGGGACCTCCATACTTTGCAATAAATGGGCGAGGTGAGGTTTGAGCCACCCTCTCTTTTCTTCATTAATCTCTAGCAGGTACTGGGATTTAGCTCACGTCGAATCGACATCTGGAGCATCACAATGCCTTCCTTCTGAGATTTAGCTCGATGCTTCGGGGCCCGAGTGGCCAAATGAAAAACATAAACGCCCCTCCTCCAGGCCTGTTCTCTTGTGACCAGGCGCCAGAACCATGGGCCTGATCCTGGGTGCTATCAGAAATTTGGGGTTCGAGGTTTCAAAATGCATGAAACGAGGGGTGCCTGCTCCTCGAAACCCCGATCTGCAATATGCCGACCGGCTTGCCACCTGTCCCAATGAGATCGGATGGTCCAGATTCATTTTGACCCATGGCGCTTCCCCTTGCTAAACCCTGGGCAGCTGGTCAGCCCCGAAAATCCGATGGCCGTCGATCCGCTTCTATGGATGGATCTCAGCCATCGATGGAAAAACTTCGCCCGCTCGTCTGACTTACTGCCAAAAAATGGGATTCTCTCATGTTATGCTCTGGTGCTTCCCGTGCAAACTGCATACCTAGGTATGCCTAATCCCGAGACAAGAAATATCGCTAACATTAGTCCCCATGGGGGATAGGTGTCCAACCCAGAATTTTACCCCAACTTCAAAATTTTCCCTGATCAGTCTCCTGGTCGGCTCCTTCCGTGTACCTTCCCGGGGCCATATCTCACTCATCCAGAGTCGGATTTGCGCCAAATGAAAGGCAGCGGAAAGGTAGCGGAAAGAGATACAACATGGGCATAGTAAAGAATAGATTTTTGTTTGTTTGGTATGGAGGAAGAGCCTCTCAAAGTTCAGGTCCAAGGGGTCCTCTCATCGAAACAAGCCCAAATCGAAGCCATGTTTTAGCCAGCTCACAGGGAAACTTATAGGCAGCAAAGGGGGGGCATAACCAGGGCTGAAAGGTGCCTGTACAATGGGTATTTTCTTACTTACAACGACCAAATCCCAAAGGCCCCTTGCCCGCCAAAGCAACTCAACAATTCCCCACACCTTGGGGCTTCATTCCGGTGAATCCAACAACCATGGATGGTCGGATATTGTCCTAAAACACCTCAACTACAGCTGCAAGACATGGCAGTAGTCAAAGAGCCTTTGGGATGGCACAAATCCCAAGGAAAATGGTGATGTGGCATATCAAGCTTTGTCATTTTATGAAAAATGACTTTTTGTAATATGAACTCTCGAATGATTTACTTTTGGCATGTATTACTATGTAATTGAAGGGTCAAGTCAAATCTGATTTGATCCCCTTTTTGGAT